>PVIY010002780.1:0-98629 GCA_004026745.1 Myrmecophaga tridactyla | reverse complement strand
TTCATTCCAAGATCTCTCTCCCACGTTGCCAGGAAGGTCCACACCCCTGGGAGTCATGTCCCACATAGAGAGGGGTAGGGTGGTGAGACTGCTCGTTGTGTTGGCTGGAGAGAGAGGCCACATCTAAGCAACAAAAGAGGCTCTCTTGGGGGTGACTCTTAGGCCTAAATTTTAAGTAGACTTGACCTATCCTTTCTGGGGTTAAGTTTCATATGAACAAACCCCAAGACTGGGGGCTCTGCCTATAGCTTTGGTTGTCCACACTGCTGAAGTTCTCCCCATTCTCACCACTCCCTGAAGGGAGCTTTGTAGATACTTTTCCACTCACTGATCGAATCACTCTGGGATTCATCGGGGCATCACTCTGGACAAACCAGCAAAATCTCATGTCCTGCTTGAGATTCCAAGTACTTACGGTGTCCAATCAAACTATCTACATAAGTTGTATTAGGAAATACACTAGTCAAAATATAAATTTTGTAACGAATAAACATTTTTTGCTTTAGTCTCAAAATGGACTAAATTTTGGATCTGGACACCTTGAAAGGGCATGACTTCAGCATTGAGGGTTTCAGCTGAGAAAGGACGATTATGGGACTAGGAGCTGTTTAAGTGCCCATCACTCCCTCTGTGCCACTCTACCCGCCCCCCTCTAGAGTCTCCCTCAGGAGAGGGACCCAGGCCAGGCCAGGGAGAAGGAGGACAGCTTCATGCTGACCTGTTCCTATGGTGTCAGTGGTTCTAATGTAAGAAAAGAAAGGGACAAAGTGAAAAAATAAGATAAATTGCTATGATCACAATTTCCATAATTGAATGATTATGATAATTGAAAACAGACTAATAATGATAATGGCAATTATGCTTTTGTCTTCAATAGCACCTTTCTTCTGAATTCTCTTGTCACCCCACCAAAGGGCCAAGCTAACTAACTGGGTGATACCCCTAATGTGGGAGGTAAGTGCAAAGCAAGAAGGTCATATTAGATATATGATATTTCTTTTAAAAATCAAAACCTGATGAATTATAATCAGAAATTATTATTATTTTTTGATGGAACATGAACAATGTATTCTCATCCAGTGGGGGTTAGAGGTATTCGCATTTCTAATTGTTGGGCTACTGAAATTTTTTGTTGTTCCTGAAAAACAATCAGGCATGTCTGAGTATGTTTATAAATTAGCCTGGGTGTATTAAAGAGAGGAGCAGGTAGAGGTGCCAGCGCTACTTAGCTGCTCCCTCTCCTCAACCTCCTCTCTGGTTCCCCATCTCTGGGACAGCCTATATGATATCAACAATATCCCAAATTTCCATTATGGTCCTCTCTCTTTTTCCCAGTCTTGGAAGATTAGGGGCAAAACACAATCTTTGAGTGGCCTTAGGGATAAGGTAGACATTTATTACCATTTTAGATAGTTTGCTGAGAGACAGACAGAGATGGAATGACAGAGTTAGAGAAGAGGGCACAAGGGCAGACAAATACGCAGACATAGAGGCTGAGGGACTTGGAGACAGGGTTGGAAGAGAGAGCCACATAGACACATATCTTCCAACCCAGTGTTTTGGCGTCCCTCTAGATCTCAAGAAAGAAAACCAGAAGGGGAGACACAAGCATCGGCACTGAGATACCCACATTCACAGGGAGACACAGAGAGAGACAGAAAGGTGCTGAGAGATGTATAGAGAAAACAGAGAGCGACACTCACAGAGACTGAGAGTCACAGAGAGATACATACATTGTGACAGAAACAGAAACAGAGAGAGTTGCAGAGAGAGGCACTTAGATGTGTAGACTGAGCCAGTGAGAGCCTTCCTTCCTCCTGTCATCCCAATATATCCAGGCCCCAGCAGCCTCTGTGGCTGAGACCTTTTTGCAGCAGCCCAGAGCCTTGCACAAAGAAAGTGGTTATTTTCCAGGAAGAGTTACACTTAGTCCAGCTAAAAAAAAGATAGGGTTTATCTCTCAGCATTTGTAGGCAATAGAACAAATTCCAGAGTAACTTAGAGGGAAGAGACCCTTGATCTTTCAAGGGAGTTCTACCAAAAGGGGCCTATTGGTCAAAAGTGAGCTGATAATGCAACTGTCATGAGGCCTTTAGGTCTTGCTACTTGTACATTAAAGCTGGATTTTCTGTTCTTGACAAGGTCATACATTCCGGGAGTAGCCGAGCCCTGAGGAGAAATGTGCTTAATCCTATCTTCTCACCTCTACGGAGTATGATGGAAACCTCACATATTATGGTGCTGATGATGGAGAGCGTGACATGTGGAAAGGATGGATAGCTCCTCTGTCAAAACTTTTCTGTGCTGCTAAATGTTTCTTCCATGATTAATTGTCAGCATGCTGGGCATCCATAAGGGAACAGAAAGACAAAGCGGGCCACGGCAGGACTGTGGTCTTGTCAGAGCCTTCAGATCCATGATGTTGGGTCACATTTATCCTCAAGAAGACATCTCTGGCACATCTTGGCAAAGCAGCCTGGGATGTCACCTGAGTGGATTCTGTGGGTTGCCAAGGGAGCAACCCTTATGAATAGTCACCAACAGTTTGGTTGACTTTAATTAGGTCATCTCTGGTTCTCTTTACAAAGGGAATGCAACACATATCCTGCTCCTCCAATTTGCATTGGTTGGATGGTCAGTCTGATGTGGGCTTACATGCAACTTCTCTGGCCATGACCCAAGTGAAAAGCATAGAGCTTTTGAACCAGAAAAGATGCTCATTTAAGTCAGGAAGACAGAAGCCTGGAGCAATAGGTCACAGTTAGTCAAGGACTGAGACAGAGATAGGAGCCCATCTTGGGCCTCCCAGCTTCAGACTTTCTCCCTGAGACCATAGCCACTGAGCAGCTTTCTGTCTATGCTAAGAATGTAAGATTAACCTTCACCAACCATGATTTTTTTGAAGACCAGGATGGGGAAGGGGAAATATCATATTTCAAGTATAGTGATGCTCATTTTCTTAATCTTGTATGTAAACAAATTCAACATTCAAACCAAGAGCCATACAACAGGAAAACAGTACTGCTGTTCTAGTGGATAAAGGAAAAGGAGCAATGTGTAGTCTAAAATTACCCTACCAAGAAGTCAGTTTTAATGATGTTACATTACAAATGGAAAATTGAGGCTCACTTAGTGAATGAGTGGAGTCACCCTCCTGCCCTCTCTCTTTCTTCAATATAAAGGAAAAAAAGCTTTCTCTAAGTGGGGAAGTTTGAGAAGGCAAAAATATGATAAAGAATCAAAACATAAGAAAATGCACCAACTTTGGAATGAGTCATCTTTTAAGGACATTGCACATCTTGACACAACAAAATCATCCTTTTCAAATGAAGTCAGAAAGTTGTTTTAATTTGTCATTTCCTGGGATATCTATGGGATCTCTTCAAGGGAAGGAAATGGGACAAGGATAGTTTTGGTTTTATTGATTCAGAGATTTAGGCACAAAGAAATTTCATTTATCCAGAGTCATATGGTGAAGTGAGGATGTAATCTCATGAAGCTGAGTAGTTATAGGATTATAAATCCAGAAAAACTTTAGAAGCAACTAAGTCCAATTGCTTCATTTTACAGATGAGAACTCTGAGTACTAGGGAGGGAGGGGGGATTAGTCTTCCTTCTGTATTGTGCATTGAGCAGTCACATTTAATGTGAAAGAACACTCAGAAAAGACACTCTATCTTGGGCTAAGGGCCCAAGGATGAAACAGAGTCTTGGAATTATTTGGGAGAGTCTAGAAGAAGACTGAATCTTCTCTTGCAGCCCACTATCCAGTCTGCACCATTCTGAAAGATGTCAGTTAGCTGCATGGATTAGGTCGTTCAAAGATGACCCTGTTTGGAAACATATTCAGTGTCCTGCTCACAGCTCACCAGGGAAGTGACTTGGTCCAGTGGCCTAAGAAATGCTTACTATGTCTAAGGAGGACTTGTAGGTAGAACACTTAGTAGATGGCGGTTGTTGGGAACGTTATCTAAATTCTTTGGACTTTGGTTTCCTCATCCTTGAAATGGGGATAATAGAGCCTACCTCATAGGGATGTTGTGAAGACTAAATGGGTAAATATAGGGAAAGTACTTAAAATAGTACTTGGAAGATAATTGCTCGTTAAAATGTTAGTTGTTTTTATACGAGTACTGTGAATACATGCACACACAAACACATAGTCATGGCCATTGATATGAATTGTACATAGACACACTCATGGGAGTAAGTTCATTAACTTCCAAATGAAAGAGTAAACCATTGATTCAGTCTGTTCAACATCAGGGGTATCAGCCAGCAAAATCTTCTGAGTTTACCATTGAACAATTCTTTCAGTGTTACTATGGTTGTAATACATAGTTTCATGCCTGGGAAAGAAGAATGTATATCCTATGGCTCTTCTTAATGCACTCTGTGTCCTGGCTTTGTTTCACTTTTTGCCTTCTCCATGAACTCTTCCTTGAATGGTCCAAGCAGATGTGCTTTCTCCCCACCAAATCACCTATAATAGTTACAAAAAATCTGTGTCATTCACTTTACATTTAGTATTCACTGCATTTACTTGTTTATTTACATTTTGTCTTTCTGTGTGCATATATTTTCTTTCCCAGATAAGACTGTAAACCTTTGGAAACAGGGGCCTTATGTTATTCAGTTATGTATGTTCACAGTGCAAACCAAAGTGCTTTGCTCATAGAATATGTTCAATAAAGTAATTTGATTACACAATCACTTGATAATACTGGCTTTTCCCATTCTCGAGAGACTCAGTACTCAACTAGTGAACTAATAGAACTTTGAATTTCCACAAACATCACCTCCTTGAAGTTCATTGCTAGTTAAAACACAACAAAACTGCTTCTCACTTATTTTTCCTTTGTCAACATTTCCCCTCATAATAATTAACTGAGGGGTTGTATCAGATCTTTGCAAAAAGAAGGCATGAAAATAGAAGACACTACAATTGGGATGTGAAGGCTATTTCATAGTGAGCCTGATAATACAAACTGGCCCGATAATGCAAACTAGCCCCAGTGTCTGAAGTCAGCTCCTGTGAATTTTCCGGCAAATGAAGATGTCTGAATTTCTCATGGCTTTGGTCCCACAGTAGAGGCTCAATGAGAACTCCTTGGCCAAGTCTTTAAAAAATAGAATAGAAATCTCTTCAATGCTAAGATACAGATGAGATCATGATTTACTGATAGATTCCCCAGCCAATTTTCTTCAAGTTTAAATTGAGTACAGGCAAAAGTATGATAGCATTTTAAAATTATCACCAACTGTGGCTCAACCTTGCCTTTTATCACCCCAGAGTTCTGATTACACTAGCGCAGTAGATGGAACACACAGTCTCATGTCATTATCTGAGATAAAGATGAAGAATTTAAGAATAAACGAATGACTCACATGAATGGATTTGGTTCAGACAAGAGGAACCTGCAATTTCTCTTAGGTGTGCTTGACGGTCCCATTGAGAAGTGAGTCACAGACTTACACAAGCATTGAAACTGTGGGCAGCTTTACTGTTCTCAGGTTGGCTTCTCACAACACTCACTTGGTTCACTCTGGGGCCTCCTGGATTTCCCTCTTAAAAAATGGAGAAGATGGATCATGTCTACTGAGGCAAGACTGTAGGAGGTGCCAGTGGGCACCTGTGGTGGTGGGGCGTGATGGTAGGGAGCTCAGCGCTGACCTTCCTGCTGGATGATTCCTCATCTCTGGGCTGCTAGAGCTCCTGGATGCTGTGAGTACATATCCCATGCCGACACCTTCTTTTTCCTATTGAAGAAAGGATTGTTTCTGCACATATTGAAGAATGGGGAAAATGTATAATTTATAATGGTATTTTCTGGAATGGTTGATTCTGCATGAATGTTCCCTAATATATTTTAGAGTCTTGCTAGTTCAAGGTTGGAGTATTTCCTAAGTCTCTTTTATATTTGTTGTTTTTGAAAAGTCATCTGTCAGTCTCTAATTGCTCACTCCTCAGAGTGAAAATGCAAAGCACCCGTCAGACAATTAGACTCTATGTCACAGATTGTCCTCTTGCTTTGATGATTGGATGAGAAAACTAGCTTTCAATTTCCTTCCTTTAGGCTGAAAGTAAAACTAGATTATTTTTTTAAAAAGCATTCCTGAGTAGTTTCTTCTTGTTCATGGGAGTGACAAAGCTCTCTTTATATCAATGTTTTCTTCCACTTATTGCTAAAACCTGTGTACTGCTAAACCCGTGGTTTTGGGTGCCCAATAGTATGCCACTTGAAGACCTATATTTCTTACAGTCTGCAGATAAATGTGGAAGTTCTAAAATAACACATCATAAGGTGCTATTTCCCCCATATACAGTGTTTTTCACTCCAGTGAACTTGCTTTATGGAGCAGAGCAACTGCCAGCTCTTTCAATTTCTTTAAAATCATATAAGGATCAATGTAGTTGGCTAGATGTCTGGGTGCCTTTCAACTTTGAGGTTGTGTGATTCTTGAGACTTATCAGAATTTGCATCCAAACTCCAATTTCAGAAAAGAAATTGAGCTTCAAAGAGACTGGTGGGAAGCCATTTAAAATAGCCAAGGATGAGATGTTTCTAATTCTAATAGATATTTTATATCTTTCTTTCTCCCAAGGCTCTTTATGAAATACCTCATCCATGGCAAGGGAGAACCAGTAAGAATGACCGAATAGATTCCACTATTGAGGCCAAGAAATACTGGGTCTTAAGATGTTTAAACAACTCATTAGCCATCTCACTTTATAATCAGAGTTCTAATTATGCCAGTGGGTAGACGGAGCATCTGGTTATGAAATTAGGCTGAAGAAAACAGAAACACACACACATATATATACACACACACACACACAATGTGGGTTGCCTAACTCTAGGCTCCTCCAGTTCCAGCTAACCTTTCTGAAGTGGTCAATCCCAGCAGACAATGGGATTGGCCAAAGAAGATGAGAGCAGGCTCTTCCTCTCACCTTGGTGGTGCAGATCAAAGAAGACAACTTGGGTAAAGGGTCCATCTGGTTTTCAAATATTCCCAGTTCAGCTTACCTTAAGGTGTTTTTCCTGAAGAGGCCTGAGAGATCGTCCCTTTCCATACATTTCTTCCTGACTGACTGAAGTTACATTTCCCAGGTTGAACCTCTTTTGTTTTCTGTGGGAATCCCTCTGCCAGCCCTAGCTCAGCATGTTCAGGCAGGTGGGGAATAGCTCAATCTGCATGAATCATCTCCTACAACTTCTTTTAATACCTATCAGAATGAAGCTCCAGGACCTGGGCAGACTGTTTTTTTCTAGCTTATTCAGGTGAAAGGAAGATGGGGCAACCAGAGAAGATGTTCAGGAAATGGCTAGGGTCTTTATCTGTCTGTCTGGGTAAACAGTGTTTTATGAGCTCTGATTTTGTGGAGACAACTGAGAAAGAGACACTTGGCTGTGCCCTGACACCCTCTCATGCCCATGGCAAGCCTCACTAATCTAGTAAGGCATTATTTGTTGCTGAACCTAGATAGGGCCTCACAATCTTTTCCACATAAGACAGCACAACAAAAAGGAGGAACACAGTAGGCCTGGCATTAGGGTACATTTCTACTAATTCAATTGCCAGGTTCCAAAATTATCTAGAGTTGCAAATATGCTCACCTGACCCTAAAAGACAGAAAAATTGCCTTGTGATTTTAGAGCAAAACCTGCAGAGGTTGGCATCATTCACCTCATCGATTCATTCATTCATTTATCCCACAAATGTCTACAAATGTTTACCAAGTATCTATTAGGTACCTCAGTTGGGTGCTGAGGATAGAGAAATATCTGTGTTTACCTCCTGAGTAATGACAACCTGAGTTTTTGTCCATTCCATTAGGTGTGGCTTAATTTCTCTTAGGCTTTGAGGCTAAAAGCACTAATCTTCATGCTCTGCTGACCCCTTCTGATTGGGGCAAATCATCAGAGGCAATGATGTGGAAGGTGCCTATGCCGTGAATTCACTGGGGGAGCTACAGCCTCAGAAACATTCTCTCTGGGACTGTTAACGTCTAGCTGCCTTTTCCTTTAAGCTTCTGAAGTCAGATAATGCCCTTTTCTCTTCCTTTGAAGGAATTGTTGTGTTAGAACTGAGAACCTGACCATTCAGCAATCTAGAGTTGCTCTTTATTTATCAAATGAAAAATTAAAGGTGAAGGGCAATGGTTAATTCACACTTTTATTAGGATGCACAGAGAGAGGCAGGAGTCTGGAAGTGGGGAAGAGGAATTGGGGATATGTTCTGATTATTTTTATAGGTCCTGAGAGCTGCCATTTCAGATGGCTTGTTGCTTTGATCTCTGAAATAAGTCATCTTGCAAACACTCGGAACAAGATGTGGCGCTGTCCTTATTGAGTGGCTAGTATAGGCAATGAAGGAAGATTGTAAACCGACAGGTCTCCCTTTATTTACCTCATTACCAGAGGTAGTAATTTTGGAGTCCACCCTCTCCTCCTTGTGTTCATCTCAAACTTATTCACCAGGCAGTGTGCCAGCTCATGTGGGCCTGCCTTTCCCTCACGTCTCCACCCAGGACACCATGTTTCAGGACAATTTGCTTGTGTTTCTCAGATTTAACTTTACCTGTCCATAGCTTCTTCCTTTCAGGTTTACTAGACCTGGACTACTGCTCTCTGGTGAAGTCCTTTGGGGTCATGATATGAGTGACCTAAGAGCACTCAAAGAAGCACAGGAACTGGCATGTGGTAGGTGCCCAACTAACGCATGTGGAGCCCAAGTCTGTATAGATGAATGAACTTTCCCCAAGATAACGTATTTTCATGGAACAGAAGCCTTAAAGAACCCAAAGCATCTTTGGTGATCAGATAAATTTGATAAAGCATGCCTGAAATCAGTCTTTTTGCTGTAAGAATTCTCAAAACCTTTTATATATGCGTATGGAATATGGCACACTTTGTTTCTCAAACTGATTTGAACTTTATCTTTTATAAGAACTGTGTTCCACAGCCTTGGCCAAATACAGTAGACACCAAACCCTGCCTTGTTTCCCTACTAAGGGTGACGTAGGCAGATTTCCTGAATTCATGGAAAATTTAAGTCAGTGTACACACATGTTCACAGTGCTAAATTTTTCTTCTTTTATTCACTTTTAATCTTTTAATGCCAGCTACATACTGTTGGCAAACAAGTAGCTGATAATATCAATCCTGGGTATAAGTATGCATTTCTGTCAGGAATTCTGCTTACTTGTTCTTTCCTCCTACTGGGAAGTAGGATCTTGTTTTAAATAGCCAGGGACATTTCTTCCAAACCAGACCCAGAAGGTTTATTGAACAAGGGACTTCATGAGGCCACATTTTATTGAGAATTACTGAAGTCAGTAAACAGTATACAGCTAATTTAAGCATAAAGTACACGGAACAATTCTGGATTCTCTATGTAGAATAGGATCCGTCTTTGAGTCCAGCAGCTCTTCATGAGGAAGTAGTGAATCCCTCAGCCAGGCGAGTTGTCCTAGGTTGGGTTCAAGTCTGAAAGCTTCTCCTTCCCATACTGTCCATGTCTTGCTGATGTCCTTCTGGAGAGTGCACACTCTTCTTGTCACAATTAATTTATTGTTCATATTTTGCATCCTTGTTTTTTCCTTTCCCTTATCTATCATGAAATGATTGTTGAACACCTACTATACAAAAACCTTACTATTAAAGAGAGGTACTTGATTAGCATCGGCAGAATATTTTTTTGGTTATGCAAATTCGAAGTTCATTTTAATAATTAAATCTTTATCAG
Source organism: Myrmecophaga tridactyla (assembly GCA_004026745.1). Classification (NCBI taxonomy): domain Eukaryota; kingdom Metazoa; phylum Chordata; class Mammalia; order Pilosa; family Myrmecophagidae; genus Myrmecophaga; species Myrmecophaga tridactyla. The sequence goes on along the minus strand of PVIY010002780.1, from coordinate 88,876 downwards.
TCGTATACCTAAGTATGCGTCCTCCAGTCAGTACTATAAAATATCAACCACTAATTATAAATTATGCTGGCAATCCTTTTATTTTATAATTCCCCATTCTCAGGGCCCTGCAGGTTTGCTCTTTCTGTGCTCTGCAGAGCACTCAGGGCTGAGCTTCTGCCCTCAGCCACATCTGAATGGGATGGTTCCATTCAACTCTTTCCAGTGCGGAGAGAAGCAATTTATTTGTGGCCAATCTAAAACATCTATCAACCTAAAAACAGCTTCCCTGCCAAACAAATTGGGGAAAAATAATAATGCTATGATTCTTCTTGGGCAATGTCATTCAACAGTCTCTCCCCACACTCATAGTAACTGAAGAAAATTTATCATATACTTGTCATACCAAATGTTATGTGGGTTATATATACCAGATTATAATAACATGAATGATCACGTAGCAAATGAACTAGCCAATGCCTCCCAGAGCCTTCTAAGTGAATTGCACTTAATTCGAAGTTTGTTTTCTTGTGGTCAGGCTTATAATTTCATATTGCACATATATTTTCTAGTAGTAAAACTTTTCCTAGGCTATATGAAAACCTGAATGTATCATTATTTTATAGGGTCCCACAAAGAGCATAATGACCTACAGAAAATGCCACTATGATTAAGTCTTTGAACCCTGAATACTTTTAGGGGCTGCTCACTTGGAGCCCGTAGCACTCACTGGGGGGACTCTTGGACACCTCAAGTCATAGCACATTACATCACTATGTCACATGCCTGACTTTCTTCCAGTAAGATCAGTCCTAAGCAAAGTACCTACATCTTTATAATAAGATGGCCATTTCCCTGAAGCCTTAGATAGCAGTAATTGCTTATTTATAAATGTCTTCCTTTGTCTCTCTTATTCCCATTTGAATGTGCATTTCAAACCATAGTCTCTAGATAGAGAATTGGATTTACCCTCAACTTCAGTACTATTATTTGGCCCTTAATTCAGGTTCCTTTTCTCTATGCTACATGTACCTTGAGAGGGAGATTTCAGTAAAGTTGTGAAGAATAGCAAAGAGAAAGGAGAGAATTGATCACTTTAGTGGGAGAAGTGAACAATTTTCAAATAGATAATTAAAAAAACTTATCTTCTATTTTTCAAATAGCAGTTATTAATCCACTAGAGTGTTGTCAATCTAATTTTGTGCATTGCAACCAGTACTTGGGAGAATATCAATTAGAATAGAGTGGAATAGAAGGTAAAATATTAGAAATAGTGTCAGGCTTGTAGGTAGGAAGAATAAGTTTTGTTAAATAATTTTCAAAGTATAAAAATTACATATTTTTATTGTATATACATATATATGTATGTATATGCTGAGTCACAAGGTAAAATCTATTTCTTATTGGGTCATGGTAAAAAAATTTTGGAATCTAAGTGTATATGTAAAACAGATGGATACTTTCAAGACAACTTATAGTGCGTCTTCCTTTCACGATGATCAGTTAAAAATCAACCCTAAAAAGCATACATATTGCAAATTGCTTAGTGTACCCACCTACCAATTTGCCACGTACATAAGAACTTCTTTCCTTCTCTACACCCACACCATAACATCACATAATTCTGCATATATGGTGCCAACACCTATGCAACTCCATTACCCCACTTTGCTTGTCATACTGCCATGTTCCCTTTCCCCTGTTCAGACTTGCTCTACGAGTTTATGATGTAAACCAAAATAATTTTCCATTGTCCATTGGCTAGGAACTTTAAACTCATAGGCAATTTGAAAGCCTTCCTGCAATTATTGCCTGTGGCTCAATGTCTCAGCTGAATGCTCATTTGACTAATGAAAGTGATACCCCACCCAAGGAAGGTTTGATCCCAGATAAGGGGTTTTGTTCTCTTTTCTGACCCAGAATGCCTTGTGCACCAAAATGGATCAGTTAGTTCACCTACGTTAGAACAGAAGGGAACTTGTGTTTGCTGAGGGCTTAGTCTCTGTTTTTTTCATAGATGATATCTAATTCATTAGATGATCTATTTTCTCTCTAATGTTTTTACTAGTCTATGTTCCCCTCTGGACATTCTTTGTGGAAAGAATGGCATCTTTTATTTCTGTACCTCCATCATCTGGTACATTCCCAGCATATAGGAGGCACTTGGTAAAAGTTAGTTGGTAGAATGAATGATGATCCTTGTTTTATGAAATGTATGAGAAAATAGACTAAGGATCAAATGGTTTGCCAACATCAGGGATAAGATTAAAACCGATCTCTTGTTGACTCTAAAATCCATGATATTTTCACTTCACTGCATCTAAATGTATTAGGGTTCTCTAGAGAAACAGAACTGACTGGAGATATCTGTAAATATTATGGTATTTTCATAAGAATCATTTCACATGTGTGTGGGGATAAGCAAGCCCAAATTCTGTAGGACAGGCTGCAAGCTGGGAAATCTGATGAAGGTTTTTGATGAATCCCGCAGAGAAGAAGCTGGCTGGTTAAGGTAGAGATGGAAATTCTCTCTTCTGACTGCTGCGATCATTACGTTTCCTTTTAAAGTCTTCAACTGATTGGATGAGACTTCTATCACTGCTGAAGGCAATCTCCTAAATTGATTGCAGGTGTAATCAGATATAATGCAATCAATTTACTGATGTTTTAAGGCCTCAAAAATATCCTCACTGTTACAATCTGGCCAGTGCTTGCTTAACCAAACACCTGGGCACCATAACCTGGCCCAGTTGACACATTAACCTAACCATCACACTAAACTTCCAGGAAATTAATTCCAAGGACCTCTTCTACCAATAAGGCATCTGAAATCAGATGATGATGATGATGATGATGATGATGAATTTCCACTGTTGTAAAGATACTTTCTTGAGGTTTTGGCTTTGAATAGTGGAACTATCAAGAAAAAGGCAAGAAATGGACCTATGACAAAAGAACAGAGAATTATGTTCCAGTGGGTAGTTTCTCTGTCCAGTAGTTTATCCATCTATAAGAGGTTGTCTTAGTCCCAGCTACAGCAGCCAGCAATAGTGTGCATTAATTTCTCTTAAGTTACTTGACCCCATATGCCTAGAGAGATAGTGCACTGTCAGGCAGTGGCTTTCAACTGGGGGCCTTTTTGTCCCCAAGCAGCATTTGCAATGCCTGGAGGTAATTTTGGTTGTCACCACTGTATGTGGGGTGTTCTACTGGCATCTAGTGGATAGAGGCAAGTGTTACTGCTAAATGTCCTAAAGTTCACAGGACAGCCCTCACCCCCAATAAAGAATTATCCAGTTAAAAGTACCATCACTAAGAGACCTCCTGTATATATTAAGAACAGCTCTCAAGTTGGACCATCTAGGTTGAACTCTTGGCTCCCTCATTTCTTAACAAGTCACCTTGGACTCGGGGTACTTCACTCTTTGTGCTTTATTTTCTTCATTGATAAGATGAGGATAACAATATATCTTATATCATAGGATTAAATGAGTTAATGCAGGGAGAATGCTTAGAAGAGTGACTGGCAAATTAAAGTTCTTGAAAAGTGTAACTTGCTAGTAATGAAACTTGTGGATTAAATAATAAGAAACAATGTTTTAGTGAATTTACATCTTTCCCGGTGCTTCCATCATCCTTGACTTCTGTTTGTAGAAAAGTTAACAGTTGAGAGAAAGTCTTTCTTTTTTTATATATACTTTAACTGGCTCAAAAATAGACATTTGATGTGCTTTTCTGGGGCAGATTGTTTTGGTGTGAAAATCCAGAGTCCCCAGCAGGTACACTAAGGTTAGTTAACCTGTCAAGTAAATTGCTGTATTTTGTTAGTTGTGTGGAATTATTACCTTCAGCTGGATCCATAGTCTCTCTTTCTAATTGCAGGTGAAGATCCTAACATGTGAAAATGAAGTATCAGGAAACCATGATTTGCTGTTTAGTGGTGTTTCTGGCCACAGAATGTTCCCACTATAAGTCAAAGATCCACACAAAAGTAAGTTTAATTTGCTGCTATGTGGTCCCATGAGGCCTCCCACAGTTCCCCTAGATGGCTAGATTTATAGTAAATAACATACCATTTTAAAGAAATTTTCAAATGACTAAAATTTTCAAAAGCTAATAGCTTTCTAAAGAAGGGAACAAAGAAAGGTTGAGAGGTGGCAGGGACTTGTCTGAGGTGCAGCTATTCAGTAGAATAATTATTTTGTGAGCCACAGAGAATGTAGACAGGCAGGTGGCAAGAGGAGGAGGCATTAGCCTGGGAGTCTAGCAAGTTAGGCTCAAAACATAACTTTGCTTCTTGCTAGTTGCACAGATTGCTGCACTTCTCTTTCATTTCCTTATTTATATTGTGAAGGGGCTTCCTTAGATAATCTTTACAATAATTTCTGATTCTGTTATTCAAACCTAATGATTATTCCCAGATCTACTCATTTCTTCCTCTCTAAAGATCTATGGTATCTAGTGGACCATGTTAGTTCCATTTTATGGTTACATTAAACACAGGCATGTGAAAACAGATTAGTGATATAATTGTCCTTTCTATGTCCTCCCTGGATACCTAAGCCCCTCAAAAGTTGTACCAATTCACTAACCTGACAATCAGAGCCCAAATGACAACCATTACAATTCTAGTCTTCATTGAAGGCAGTTTATTCGCCATCTATGCTCACATCCATGTTGCTTTCAGCAAGTTCCTGCAGTAGCAGCACATGGATCTGCTGCAGTTTTCTTCCTAGCCACATGGAACCTTTAGATTGAGATAAGAGAGGAGAGTCCCACAATAAAGAGGACCTTTGAGAATTTATGTTTTTCAGGATGGAGATAAAATTCAACGCTCTGAAGAGAAACCCAAGACTGGAAAAATACAAGGTATGTGGCCATAGAACCATCTTCATCCATTTGGAAACCAGGCAGACTAATAGAAGGATGTTGATATTGCAAGCATGTTCCAAAGATGTGGACCGGGCATTCAAATAGAATAACAATCTCTAATAAGTTCTCCATATTTATGGAATTTGATTTTCTTACAATTCTACCATCGTCCATGGAGTAGTCAGTGAAACAAGTTAACAAATATTCACATGTGCTCTAGAATAGTAGACAAATGCCCATATTCAAACCCAAGTGGGAAGTCTGTTTGTATTGATGACCTAACAGGAGGCAGAAGAGGGAAGAGGACAAGGTTCATTCATTCCTCTATTCAAAGATATTTTGGGTGTGTCTATATGCATGGAATGCTTTGGTGCAAAGTGGTCTAATGAAATGATGTAAGATGGGGTCATGATGATGAGACAGGTCACTCTTGAGAAATGAGAGATAAACTAGAGAGATGAATGAGAGATAAACTACTTCGCTAAGCAAAGTAGTAAAATCATGTGGTTCTCACCCACAGTAGGGACAACTGGATTCTGAACAGTCATGGCCAAGTATATTTTTTATAGCAAATACATCTCTATGTAGAGGTAGAATTGAGAAGGGAATGAAAAGAGAGAGGAAACAGACATTTATCAATCATTAATGATAATACTGGTTAGCATTGTACAAAATTCTGTCTCATTTAATATTTGTAATAGCACTGTGGCATTACTTCCAAATGATATGGATGAAGAAATTGATAACCACCTTGGTTAAATAACTCGCAAATATTGATATATGTGGTAGAGGTCAAAGAAAGATGTAAACCTAGTTGTTTCCTTTCTCTGTGAATGGAGTCACCTACAGAGCTGTCTGAACCAGAAATAAGGGTGCTTCCTTGACTCCCAACCAGTTGGTCACTTCATCTTATTGATTTCAACACCTTATTAGCTCTCAGCACCATCTACTTTGCATTTCACTGCCACTATCCTAAGGCAATTTTTTCCTGGGAATATTTCAAGCACCTCATTCTTGAATTCCCTGCCTCATATCTACCTGCTGTGAACCATGTTCCAAATCTACCACCAGGTTTTGTAAGTAAACTTTTATTGGAGCATAGTCATGCCCATTAGTTTACATATTGTCTTTGGCTGTTTTCATGTTACAATGGCAGAGATGGGAAATTGCAGCAGAGACCATATGACTTAGAAAGTAGAGAATAGTTATTCTCTGGTTAGGACTGTGAAGTTTAACAAATAAAAGTTTGGGCATCCAAATAAATTTGAATTTCAGGTAAGCAACAAATAATATTGCATGAGTCATATTTACTCTAAAAAGTTATTTGTTGTTGATCAGAACGTTTATCTGAAATTAAAATTTAACTGGGTTTCTTGTATTTTACATGGAAATCCTATTTATCTAGACCTTTGCAGAAAAGTTTACCAACTCTTGTTCCATATTATTGCCAATTATCTTTCAAAACCATAAATCTAATGTCTTCTGGTTACCCCCATATTTGTATAGCATTCAGGGCCCTTTCTGATTTGACCCCTGTTTTCCTCCCCACCCTTATCACCTGCCACTCTTTCCCTTATGTGTTCTGATCTGGCCTTACTGAATGACTTGGAATTTCCCTTTCCATGCGCTGTTCCCTCTGCCTGGACACCTGCTTCATAATCTACCTGGTAGGTCTTTCTTGTTGCTGAGGATCCAGTTCAGTGTCGCCTGCTTCTCTAGGAAACAATCCAAAATCTTCAGAATAAACGAGGTGCCCCTGCCAGACTGTAGAAAGGCTAATTAGGCATCTTCTCTCTCTAACTTTTTTTCTTTTCAGAGAAATGCGAAGGACCTTGCATCACTTCTTACTGCAGCCAGCCCTGTGCTAAGCCCTTTAGTGGAGAAATAGGATTTACATGTAATAAAAAAAAGTGGCAAAAATCAACGGAGACATGTACAAGCCTTTCTGTGGAAACACTCTTTAAGGTGATGTATTTGCATATTATTAGTTCTAGGAGTCAATACTTAGGAAAATGGTGGGAGTCAGTGTCGCACACTGTTTAGTATGACAATTAGTCTCAGAACTAGACTTAAGAAATCTTCAGAATGTGTTAAATTTTGTCTTTTGTCCTGCCTTCCTTACCCAAAATCTTGGATACTGTCTCCTCTCTTTACTTTTTCATCCTTCTTTAGTTAGCCAATTCTCTTTCTATTTCTCTTAGAATCTTTTCACACACAAAAAATATGCACATTTACAATATAGTGTACATGACTATTTGGAGGTTAAAGTTTTAGCTCTAAAGATGGATTTGCATGCCTCTTGTGCTATTCAGTTCATCAACTAAGTGTATCTAGAATAAAATTCATTTTGATATATTTTTCTAATACTTTCAATCACTTGACCAAAGGAAAGGAGATATGGATAACCCAGAGGGAATAGAGATACTGAACACAACAGAACTCATTAAAATTAAAATCTGTCTTTCACTTAGAAACCATTTCTTTCAATACACTTTTCTAATTCTACTTCCAATTCCAATTGTACCTCTCTTCCAATCCTTTGGGGACACATGAACCTCTGCATTTCCTACAATTTGAACAATGATTTTATAAAGGGATTGGTGATGGAGTCTCTCACTTAGCATCAGTATTCATGTAGAAGTCCTTGTAACTGTAGTAGCATTCAAAAATTAATTGAAGGGCGATGCTTGTACAGTGGCAGAGTTCTCGCCTGCCATGCTGGAGACCCAGGTTTGTTTCCCGGTGCCTGCACATGCAAAAAAAAAAAAAAAAAAAAAAAAAAAAAAAAAAAAAAAAAAAAAAAAAAAAAAAAAAAAAAAAAAAAAAGAAAGAAAATTAATTGAAATAATGTCAATATGGCAACATAACACATCACCTGGGAAAGTCTTACTTCAGAAATATATAATAAAAGGACAGATGCTACTTGCTTGGAACTATGGAAGACAAGAGAGACTGGATATGGACTCTACAAATGCTGAATCTAAGCAAGGAAAACACACAAAAAATAGGTAGACCTATGACTCAGACCTGTCAGTCTCAACCCCTCCCCCTCATTGAGTCGCTTGTAGTTTACAATTCACACCGAGGCATCCTGGCCTGGGGACCTCCTGTTATGGATACAGACCATAGAGGCTCTACTGGCAGCAGCATGTTAGATCCCCATGCATATCCAGGCACAGGGACCCAAGTCTGCTGATTCAGGGTAGAGCGTAAGTGGCTGGTGAGTGCACGCATACAAAAGGGCTCCAAGAAGATAAGATACCATGGCAAGCCTGTTGACAAGAGGTACAAAGACTGAACCCAGTCTCTGGTCACTGATCACCCACACCTCATCTGATTCCCTGGGGCAGAATACACTAACAAGGAAGTAACCAGAAACAGAAACCCTTCTTGGAGATAGAAAGGGGAAAGCTGAGCTTCTGTAGGGAAGGACAGGTGTAATGAAAAGAGGGCACTGAGTGAGGGAGAGAAGCTAAACAAATCATAGGAGCTGGGGAGAAAATTCTGCACAAAAACAACCAGAATAGAGCACGATTCCTGGAGAAGGAACAGAGGAAAAGAAACTCTCTTCTGGAGATGAAACAATTGCACATGAAAGAGTATCTAGAGTTGTACTGCATGTCCAGGGCTAGAATCAGATGCAGCAGGCCTGAGAAAATCTGAAAAGTTGAACACGGGATACTCTAAAGGTCCAGGTGTATGTTGAACCAAGGAGAAAAGAAGAGCCTTAGTATGGAGCCCATCTATAACAAAATCCCAGGCAAGAGGGAGAAACTGACTTTCACAGTAAGTACAGTAAAATAACCAGATGTCCAGACATTTGCAAAAAAGTACAAGCCAAACTAAAAAACAGGAAGATATGCCTCAATCAAGGGAACAAATTATAGCTTTAGAGGACACACAGACTTTGGACCAAATAATAAAAGAAGTTCAAATAAATCTCCTAAATCAGCTCAAAGTGATGAAGGAAAATATGGATAGAAATAAACTAATAATGGTGGGTAAAGAGCTAAAAAATATCAAGAAGACGAAGTATGGGAGCAAAAAGAAGAATTAAAAAGCTTAAAAAGAAATGTAGAAATTGTGGGGATGAAAGATGCAATAATGGAGATTAAAAATACACTAGAGGCACACACAATAGTTTGAAGAGGCAGAAGAATGAATCTGGGTCCTGAAGACAGGACAATTAAAGAACAGATACAGTCAGATGAACGAATAGAGAAAAGAATAAAAAATAATTGAACAGTGTCTAAGGGACATGAGTGACAGCATGAAACATACCAACATATGCATCATGGGTGTCCCAGAAGGGGAACAGAAGGGAAAAGAGGCAGAAAAAATATTTGAGAAAATAATGGCCCTAAATTTCCCAACTCCGATGAAAGACAAATATACACGTCTAAGAAGCACAACACACTTCAAACAGGAAAAATTCTATTAGACCTACTCTGAGTTAAATACTACTTAGAATGTCAAATGCCAAAGATGAAGAGACATTCAGAGAGAAACAAGAGAAAAGCAATTTATTATATACAAGGGCTTCAATGAGACTGTGTCGATTTCTCATCAGAAATCGTGGAGGTTAGAAGGCAGTCTGAAAGAGAAAAACGGCAAGTCGAAAATTCCTTATCAGGCAAAATTATCTTTCAAAAATGAGGGAGACATAATGTTGGCACCTCTTTTCGACATGAAGATGTTAGAATGGTCATTGCTCAAATATCCCTGAAGACTGAGAGAATGATCGAATGAGAGGAAGGGATTGTAACAGAGAAGATAAGATTTAAAAAATGACTATGACTAGTGAATCATCATATAGTTTCTTGTGTGTTAGAACAGCCAGAGGAAATACTTGAAACTTTGGAACTGTTATCCATATTATACTTCCAAATTTGCCCTACAACTTCTTGTTAAATGGTACTTTGACATTTACCAGTTTTCTTTATATATGTTGTATTTCACAAATAAATGTTAAAAAAAAAAGAAGAGAAAAGCTTCTTGGAATAAAAAAAATTCTTGCCCAATAATATGAAATTCTCCCCCCTCCAATGAATTAAGAAAACTTGATAATAAAATTAGATAGTGTGTAATGCACAGACAAAAAAAAATGAGGGAGAATTTAAAACATTCATAGATAAACAGAAACTGAGAGAATTCATCACCCAAAGACCTACCCTACAAGAATTGCTAAAGGAAATTCTTCAGGATGAAAGGAAAAGACAGGAGAGAGTGGCTTGGAGCAGTGTGAAGAAGTGAAGATCTTCAGTAAAGGTAAGTAAATGTGTGAATACAAAACTTGATAGTAGTGCATACTCAATGTATAACTCTTCTCTTTACTTCCTATAAGAGTTAAATTACAACTGAGTAAGAAATAGTCATATTTCCCGATAATGGACACAAAAAAATGTAGAGGTAGTGTGGGACAAAAAAACAACATGGGGGGGGGAATGGAGGGATATGGGAGCAGAGAATGTATATGCTATTAAAATGAAGTTAATACTTTTCAAATTAATAGGTTGTATAATACAAACTCCAGGGTAACCACAAATAAAGTATTTTTTAAAAATACAGAAATGGAAATGAGAAAGAGATCAGTCAGATATGTCACAAAAGATCAACTATACAGAAAAGGAGGCTGCAATAAAGGAAAAGAGACAATAAAGGTATGAGACATATAAAAACCAAAGGACAGGGCGGCTGCCATGGCTCAGCAGGCAGAGCTCCGACCTGCCATGCTGGAGGTCTGGAGTTCGATCCCTGGTACCTCCTGCCCATATGCAAATTAAAAAAAAAACCAAAAAAAAAAAAAAACCAAAGGACAAATTGGCTGAAGTAAGTACTGAAAGTAAGTACTATATTTACAGTGATAACACTAAATGTTAATGGATTAAACCTCCTCCATCTAAAGACTGAAATTAGCAGAATGGATAGAAAAGCATCATCCAATTATATGTTGTTTACAAGAGACTCACTTTAGACCCAAAGACCCAAATAGGTTGAAAGTGAAAGGATGGAAAAAAGATAATTCATGCAAATAGTAACCAAAAGAGAGCTGGAGTATCAATGCTAATATTGGACAAAATAATAAGCCAAAAGCTTTTACAAAAGATAAAGAAAGACACTATATATTAATAAAAGGGTCACTCCAGCAACAAGAAACAACAATTTTAAATCTGTAGGCACCTACTCATGGTGCCCCAAACTATATGAGGCAAACGCTGACAAAACTGAAGAAAGAAATAGACATCTCTACAATAGTATTGGAGACTCTGATACACCTCTTTCATCAATGGATAGACCATCTAGACAGAAGATTAATAAGGAAACTGAGAACTTGAATAATATGATAAGTGAACTAGACCGAACAGACATATATAGAAAACTGTACCCCAAAACAGCAGGATACACATTCTTCTCAAGAGCACATGGATCATTCTCCAGGATAGACTACATGTTGGGTCACAAACTGAATTGAAATAAATTTGAAAAGATTGAAATTACAGAAAGCATATTCTCTGACCACAATGGAATGAAACTGGAAATCAATAACAGAACTGGAAAATCCATAAATATGTGGGAGTTAAATAACACATGCTTAAACAATCAATTCTGTCGAAGAAGAAATCATAGGATAAATCAGTAAATATTTTGAGATGAATGAAAATGAAAGTACAACATATCAAAACTTATGGGATTCAGTGACGGCAGTACTCAACAGAGAAATTCATAACCATAAATGCTTACATTGAAAAAGAAAAAAAAAGTAAAATCAAAGACCTAATTGTACACCTGAGGACCTAGAAAAAGAAGAGCAATCTAAAACCAAAGCAAGTAGAAATAAATAAATAAATAAATAAATAAATAAATAAATAGGAACAGAAATAAATGAAATACAGAATTAAAAACCAATAGAGAACATTAACAAAAAAATTCATTCTTTCGAAAAGACCAACAAAATTGACAAAATCTTAGACTGGGAAAGAGAAAAAGAGACAAGATACAAATAAATAAAATCAGAAATGGGAGGGGAGACATTATTACTGACCCCACAGAAATGAAAAAGATGATAAAAGGATACTGTGAGAAACTGTATGCCAAGAAATTAGATGACCTAGATGAAATGGGCAAATTCCTAGAAATACAAAAACAACCTACTCTGAATCTAGGAAAAATAAAACTCTCAACAGACCAATTACAAGCAAAGAGACTGAGCCTCCCAACAAAGAAAAGTCCAGACCAGATGTCTTTACAGGTGAATTATACAAAAAAATTCCAAGAAGAATTAATACTAATGCTGCTCAACTTCTTCCAAGAAATTGAAGAAGAGGGAACACTCCCTTACTCATTCTATGAGACCAACATCACGCTAAGCGAGATAAAGAAAATTACAGACTTATTTCTCTAACAAATATAGGTGCAAAAATTCTCAACAAAATACTAGCAAATCAGATCTCACACCACAGTAAAAGAATTATACACCATGACCAAGTGAGTTTTATCCTAGGTATGCAAGGGTGATTCTTACAAAATAACATTGATTAATGTAATACACCACATTAAGAGAACAAAGGGAAAGAACGCACATCATCATCTCAACTAATGTAGAAATTTTACAAAATGCAGCATACTTTCTTGTTTTTTAACACTTAGAAAGCTAGGAATGGAAGGAAACTTCCTCAGCATGATAAAGGACATATATGAAAAACCCACAGCTAACATTATACTCAATGGTGAAAGACTGAATGCTATCTCTCTAAGATCTGGAACAAGATAAGGATGCCCACAGTCACCAGTGTTATTCAGCGTCATACTGGAATTTCTAGCCAGAGCAGTTAGGCAAGAAAAAGAAATGAAAGACATTCAAATTGGAAAAGAAGAAGTAAAACTTTCACTCTTTGCAAATGACATGATTCTATATATATAGAAAGTCCTAAAAAACTACAACAAAATGACTAGAATAAATGAATTCAGCAAAGTGGTGGGATACAAGATCAACAAGCAAAAATGAGTAGTGTTTCTAAACACTAGTAATGAGGTGGAAATCAAGGAAAAAAAATCCATTTACAATAGCAACTAAAAGAATCAAATATCTAGAAATAAATTTAACCAAGGATGTGTATACTCAGAAAACTACAAAATGTTGCTAAAAGAAATAAAAGAAGATCCAAATAGATACGCGACATTCCATTCTCATGGATTAGAAGACTAAGTATTGTTAAGATATCAATTGTATCCCCCAAATTTACAAATTCAACCCATTCCCAGTCAAAATTGGAACACTTACTTTGCATAAATGGGAAAGCCAATTATCAAATTTATTGAGAAGGATAAGGGACCCCAAATAGCCCAAAATATCCTGAATAAGAAAAATGAAGTTGGAGGACTCACACTTCCTGACTTTAAAACTTACTAAAAAGCTAGTGTTTACAATAGCATAGTTACTGGCATGAGAGTTGATATATAGATCAATGGAATTGAATTGAGAGTTCAGAAATAGACCCTTACAAATATGGCCAACTGATATTTAAGAAGACTGCCAAGTCCACCCCAAGGGGGAAAGAATAGTCTCTTCAACAAATGGTGCTGGGAGAACTGGATATCCATATGCAAATGAATGAAGGGGGTCCTCTATCTCACACTGTGCTAGTTTGAAAGTGTTGTGTACCCCAGAAAAGCCATGTCCTTTAATCTTGATTCAATAATGTAGGGTAAAAACTTATATCTATGGATATATGCCATGCCCAATGGTTGGTGTGACCTTTTGGTTAGATGGAGATGTAACTCTGGCATTCAAGGTGTATCTTGATTAGTTTACTGGAATTCTTTAAAAGAGGAAATATTTTGGAGAAAGCTCAGAGCAGATGCAAACACTTGGAGAACAGTTGCTACAGAGCTGACAGAGCCAACATGAGACCCAGATGTTTGGAGATGTCAGGGCCCAGCAGACATCGCCATGTGCTAAGCACACCTGAAGCACACCCCATGAGATGCTAAGCACACCTGAACCCAGAGATGCGTTCCAGAGGAGCTAAGTGAAGGCCTACAGCCACCAAGTAAAGAACTCCCACGGGAAAGAGAGGCTGAATGCAATGGAGCCAAGGAGCAAGGGACCAGCAGATGCCAGCCACATGCCATCCCAGCTGACAGAGGTGTTCTGGATAGCATCAGACTTTCTTAAGTGAAGGTAAACTCTCATGGTGTCTTAGTTTGAACATTTTCTCAGCTTTAGAACTGTAAACTTGTAACTTATTAAATTCCATTTTTTAAAAATGGTCCCATTTCTGGTATATTGCATTCTGGCAGCCTAACAAACTAATACACTCACCATATACAAAAATTAACTCAAAATAGAACAAAGACCTTAATATAAGAACAAGGCCTATAAAACTCTTACAAGAAAATGTAGGGAAGCATCTCCATGACCTTGTGTTAGGCAATGGTTTCTTGGACTTTGTATTCAAAGCACAAGCAATAAAAGAAAAAATAGATAAATGGGACCTCATCAAAATTAAAAAACTTTTGTGCATCAGAGGACTTCATCATGAAAGTGAAAAGACAGCCTACTCAATGGAAGAACATATTTGGAAACCACATATCGCGTAAGGGTTTAATATCCAGAATATTGAACAAGTCCTACAACTCAATAATAAAAAGACAAGCAATCCATTTAATAAATGAGCAAATGACTTGAATAGACATTTCTCCAAAGAGGATATGTAGACGGCCAGAGAGCACATGAAAAGATGTTCAATACCATTAGCTATTAGGGAAATGCAAATCACATCCACAGTGAGATGCCATTTTTCACCCACTAGAATGTGTACTATTAAAAAACAGAAAATTGGGCAGCTCCTGTGGCTCACCAGGCAGAGCTCTGACCTGCCGTGCTGGAGGTCTGGAGTTCGATCCCTGGTGCCTCCTGCCCATATGCAAATTTTAAAAAAACAAACAAACAGAAAATTACAAGTGTTCATGAGGATGTGGAGAAATTGGAAGTTTCATTCATTGCTGGTGAGAATGTAAAACTGGGCAGCTGCTTTGGAAAACAGTTTGATGTTCCTTGGAAAGTTAAGTATAGAATTACCATATAATCTAGTAATTCCACTTCTAATTATATACCCAAAATATTTGAAAGGAGGGATTTGAACAGATATTTACACACCAATGTTCATGGTGGCATTATTCACAATTGCCAAAAGGTGGAAGTAACTCATGTGTCTATCGACTAATGAATGGATATATAAAATGTGGTGTATACCGAGTGGTGGAATACTATTTAGCCATAAAAAGAATGAAGTTCTAATGCATGTGACAACATGGATGAGCCTTGAAGACATCATGTTAAGTAAAATAAGCCAGACACAAAAGAGCAAATATTGTATGATCTCGTTGATATGAAATAATTAGAATAAGCAAATTCATAGAGTCAGAATCTGGAATATAGGTTACAGGGGCTGAGGTGTGGGTAGGGAATGGACAGCTAATGCTTAAGTTGTACAGAGTTGCTATTTGGGTTGATTGCAAAGTTTTGGTGATGGGTGGGTGTTGATGGTAGCACAATATTGTGAAAGTCATTAACAGCATTAAAGTATATATATGAATGTGGTTAAAAGGGGAAAGTTTAAGTTGTATATATTTTACTTGAATAAAAATGAAATAAACAACAATAGCATAGGACTGTACAAGACATTGTAAATGATGAAGCATGATTAATAGTACAATGATAAAAATATTCTTTCATGAATTGTAACAACTGTACCACATTTGTGTGATGTGTCAATAATAGGATGGCATATGGAAACTCTATATTTTATGCATGTTTTTTCTGTAAACCCGCAACTTCTCTAATGAAAACAAAATGAATTGAAGAAAGTAAATTTTGCTTTGCCTTATCTAAAGTCACATTCTGAGTGAATCTAGGTTAAAGTATCAGGAAATGAATAAGAACTAGTGAACTTTAAATTTTTGGAAGTTGCCATTCCTTAAGCATTCTGTATTGTATCTGCTAAACCTGCAAAAACCACTCCCTCTAAAATTCCATGTGACTCCTCTTTACAAATCTTATAGAAAATTGGACAAATTTTATTCTTAGAATGTCTCCACTTTTCTGGAGAAAATTGTCTCGTTATAATACTGAGTTTAAATTATTGTCCAGAACCCAAATTCTTTTAGATAAGGTCAATATTCAGATCTCTGTGGGAAGTTTGGTGGAATCCCTTCTTACTTATGCCCCCTCCCCCCATTATGATCTGCATACTTCTTTCAGCATCTAGACCTCTTTTTAAAACTACTTGCATCTGGGTTCGTTTATCCCATGTGGATTGCTTGTACCTCCAGCTCCTCTAATCTGACACACATTAGGTACTTAATCATTATTGAATGAAACATCTTTTTTTTGTAATACAGGATTCAAATGGGGCTGCCCGCCTTTCCATAGCAGCAGCATCTATCCCTTTGCATGTTTTTGACTTTCGATCTCCGGAACCCATCAACAGTGTAGCTCAAGGAATCCGCAAGAACTGCCCACTCGATTATGCCTGCATAATTAATGCTGTGAAATCATCAGAAGTAACATCTGGAAATATTGCATTTATAGTGGAGTTATTAAAAAATATTTCTGCTGACTTGTCTGATAAAGTTACCTGGGATAAAATGAAGGTATTCTTTGTTCATTTCATTAGAAACTAATAATTTTTTTTCTTTTTTTTCTCAAAATCTTGCATTTTAACAGTTCTGAATGTCGTTTTCAGGGTATCAGGTAAAACTACAAAAACAGTAGTTTGGCATTTCACTTGACTTTTGCATATAGATTAACTCTAGTTTATGGAAGTTTTCAAGGTCAGAACATTTTTATACATCTATTTACACACTTAATATTTTCAAGGAAATGCCATGTACTGATGACCATGAGAAAGACTGGGTCTAGGCTAGTGTTTCCAAAATTGCTCTGTAGACTATATGTCTTCTGAGAAATGTTCATGAAGTTTCCATTTTTTAAAGGGGAAGTCTATAGGGTGGTGCGATAATGGCTCAGTGGCAGAATTCTTGCCTGCTATGCTGGAGACTCAGGTTCAATTCCCGGTGTCTGCCCATGCAAAAAAAAGGAGGGGTGGGAATCTATAGCACAGTAGATATAGGAAATTCTGTGTTAACAAAGTTGGGTAGGTTTCCTTATAGCAGAATTTTTAAGAGCCTTTGCTGTGCAAATGAACTTTGGGACTCCTTAAAAGATGGAGTTATAGGGATATGGCTTGTAGTATTTCCCAAACTTAGGAATTGACTTCCATTCTTCTCTGGTAAATGCCCACTAACATCTCACAGGACACTCAAGTTTTACAGACTGCAGTTTGGAAATGCTGTCCTGAGTGCAGTTGTAAAGAGGATATAGTTTATCTGTGATACTTCCTTTTTAGCATTCTATTATTTTTCTTCCCTCTGGATAGGCTTACAGATATTCTAATACATAGGGAATCTAAAAGGACACATGTTAAGTAAGAGCAGAGCATTTGGTCTTTCAAAAAAATTCAAAGGAATGAACTCTGTAAAATATGGGTAAATCTTTAGTATAATACCAACTTTTCTCCCTTGCAGAGCTATAGTGAAGTGGCGAATCACATCCTCAACACAGCATCCATTTCAAATTGGGCTTTCATTCCCAACAAAAATGCCAGCTCAGATTTGTTACAGTCAGTGAATTTGTTTGCTGGGAAGCTCCATATCCACAACGAATCTGAAAACATTGTGGATGAACTCTTCATTCAGACTAAAGGCTTTCACATCAACCACAATACCTCAGAGAAAAGTTTTAATTTCTCCATGAATATGAACAATACAACAGAAGGTATCTTAGGAATGATAGAAATTCCAAGGCAAGAGGTGTGGAAGCTGTCGCCGAATGCATCTCAAGCCATTAGCATAGCTTTTCCAACCTTAGGGGCCATTCTGAGAGAAGATCACTTGCAAAATGTGAGTATTCCCAGGCTTGTAAATGGTCTGGTCCTTTCAGTGGTTTTACCAGAAAGGTTGAAGCAAATTCTACTCACCTTTGAGAAGATCAATAAGTCCCGGAATGCTAGGGCCCAGTGTGTTGGCTGGCACTCCAGGAAAAGGACGTGGGATGAGAAAGCATGTGAAACGACGTTGGATATCACAAACAGAGTGAAATGTCGCTGTAATTACACCTATGCGGTGATGTCTTTTTCCATTCTGATGTCCCCCAAGTCTATAGTCAACAAAGTCCTGGACTATATCACCTGCATCGGACTAAGCATCTCCATCCTTAGCTTGATTCTTTGCCTGTTCATTGAAGCCATGGTGTGGCCCCAGGTGGTTGTGACAGAGATATCATACATGCGCCACGTGTGCATCGTGAACATAGCTGTTTCGCTCCTGGCTGCTAATGTGTGCTTCATTGTAGCCTCTAACTTTAATGGAAAGGTCCAGGACTACAAGTGGTGTGTTGCAGTGACATTTTTCAGCCATTTTTTCTACCTTTCTCTGTTTTTCTGGATGCTCTTCAAAGCACTGCTTATTATCTATGGAATATTGGTTGTTTTTCGTAGGATGATGAAGTCTCACATGATGGCCATTGGCTTTGCCATTGGCTACGGGTGCCCGTTGATCATCACAGCCACCACAGTGGCTGTCACAGAGCCAGGGAAAGGCTATGTGAGACCTGAGGCTTGTTGGCTCAACTGGGACAATACCAAAGCCCTTTTAGCATTTGCCGTCCCAGCCTTGGTCATTGTGGCCATGAATCTCATTGTGGTTTTGGTTGTGGCTGCCAACACTCAGAAGCCCTCCATTGGCAGTTCCAAGGCTCAGGAGCTGGCTATAATTATGAGGATCAGTAAAAATGTTGCCATCCTCACCCCACTGCTGGGACTGACCTGGGGTTTTGGAATAGCTACTCTCATAGAAGGCACTTCCTTGGTGTTCCATATAATCTTTGCCTTACTCAATGCTTTCCAGGTAAGTGCCAAAAGGAAAATTTCCTATGTTGTTCTGATTACACAACAAAAATGGCTATGATTTTTTCTTTTTTTTAATTGTGAAAAATAACACATATATAAGAAAGCAATAAATTTCAAAGCACACCACAACAATTAGTTGTAGAACAGAATTCAGAATTTGGTATGGGTTATACTTCCACAATTTTAGGTTTCTACTTCTAGCTACTCCAAGACACTGGAGACTAAAAGAAATATCAATATAATGGTTCAGCAGTCATACTCACTTGTTAAATCCTATCTTCTCTGTTATAATGCCACCTTCTCCTTTGCTCCTTCTCCCTATCTCTAGTGGTATTTGGACTATGCCCATTCTAACTTTTTCATTTTGGAAAGGGCTGTTGATAATATGGGATGGGGGATGGAACTAGTAGTTGATGATCTTGGAGAGGCTGGCCCCTCTGGATTTCAGGACTTATCTGGCCTAGGAACCCATCTGGTAGTTGTAGGCTTTTGGAAAGTAATCATAGTGTATGGAACCTTTGTAGAATCTCAGATAGAGTCCTACATGTTCTTTAAGGTTGGCAGGAATGGTTGGGGTTTCGCCAATCACGGTAAGTTGCAATATCTAGCTGAAGCTTGTGTAAGAGCAGCCTCCAGAGTAGCCTCTTGACTCCATTTGAACTCTCTCAGCAACTGATACCTTATTTGTTACAATTCTTTTCCCCCTTTTGGTCAGGAAGACATTGCCAATTCCATGGTGCCAGGGTCAGGCTCATTCCTGGGTTTCATATCCCACGTTGAGAAACTTTCACCTCTGGAAAAATGGCTATGATTTAAAGATTAAAATGTTCCTTCTGTTTCCTTCCATGTCTTAGAGGTACTTAGCTATGGCACCTCTGACCCTATTGTCAAGTTGGATTTAGCCGATCAAACCAGTTGGGTGGTAATCTCCTTCCTTCTCTCCTCACTGGTTCTTGTGCATCCCTCCTAAAATTTCAATGTTAGAAGATGACCTTTATTTTAGACGACTATTCTTTGGTACGGGATATGTGAGGTTACACTCACAAGATGTGAAACAAGCTCAATTTCTGTCCTTTCTCAAGTAATTTGGGAATTCAGTGACATAACAGTAATTTTCCAGTGTGCAAAGAGATGACCTTTGTCATTTGTTTTGGGTGCTAGTCAGAAGTCCTTTTACCTCTTGCCTGCTATTCCTTGTAAAAGAAAGTTGTCATTCATGGAAATGGGTCTTACCATAGGTTACATAATCCTAGGAGAGTCACTTTTCTTTGGATTGCAGTCTTCTAATAGGTAACATAAAGATATGGATCAAGAATGATCTCTATTGTCTGTTCTCACTCTAACATACTTGGTTTGGCAAGATTACCCACTAGAAGGTATTTTATTCCCTCTTGGCTACTAAGCTTGCATTTTTGGGAAGCTGTCATTACCCAGACTGCTTACCATGCCTATGAATAATAGAAAGTTGAGTAAGTCCACATTCTTAATTATGTTTTTAACCAGGGGTGGGCAAACTATGTAGCCTGCTGCTCGTTCTTATAAATAGCATTTTATTGGAACACAACCATACTCATTTGCCTATAGTTGTTTTTTGAACTACAATGGCAGTCAAGGAGTTGCAAAAGAGACTGTATGATCTGCAAAGCCTAAAATTATTTACTACTTTGTTCTTCATAGAAAAAATGTTCTGACCCCTTCTTTAATTAATGAAAATACAACTATTTAATAAAGCAGAAAAGTATCCGTATTAACATGTCATTATTACTCAATTTAAAAGATGTGATACAAAAAATAAAGCAGACTTAAAAGAAATGTCAATTCAGACCAATTATATATCCTACTCATAATTCTTTAATAACTTTGTACTATATTTAGTTCACTCTTTCCCTTGCATTGCTTTAAAGAGAATCCTTTGACTTAAGTGGTTTTTTTTGGGGGGGGGGGGCAGATTATGAAATCAAATGCTGTTGGTTTCATATAAATCTCCCCAACTCTTGAAATTGCCCTAATTATCTCAGTTTTCTTCTGACTTTGTAACTTAACTCTAGAAATTATTGCTGCTTTTTCTTTTCTTTGTTTTCATGATAAAAGGAAAAATACTCTATTTTAATTATATATACTCTACTTTTCTCAGCAAGCCTTCCGTGTGACTCTAATTTTTCTTCACCATGTAACTATTCTTAAAAACCCAGGCTTCTGTCCACATTCATTGCAGGATTCAGATTTTTCTTCGACTTCCATTTCTCTTTTTAAAAGATTGACCATCACTTATTGTGACTTTACAGAACCAAATAATTTAAATGGGAAGACAGCCTGGCCTCATAGGTCTCTGTAGCTTTCTGTTTCTCTTCTGCAGAAACATCTTCTACCAGCTTGGAGGCCCTGCTGCCATTTCTTGACACTTAACTCCAATTCAATGTAAAATACAGGTTTCATTTTCTCAAAACATCCTCCATGATTCTGATTTCAAACCACAATAGTCCCTGTTACATGTCTCTGTCATCAAGAGTCTCTGTCATCAAGATGTCTCTGTCATCAAATAGCCACATGAATATTTGAGAAGAAAGCAAAAAGATTGGGAGGGTCAAAAACTCTGTTTCTCATTTGTAGACATTCAATAAATATCAGTAACCCTCATTCATCATGCCATGAGGAGATCCTCTTCCAAGGGTAGAGGTAGACTGAAAAAAAAAATAGCCACCATATGTTTTAAACTGAATCAGTGCAAACTGAAGTTTCTAATGCCTGATAACATTCTAGATGATATTTAGAAGAGTGGTATTAAAATAACAGCTGAGGTATTGTCTGCAGCGCTGTCCCTCATTCTTCTATTGAATTTTGCCACAGGGATTCTTCATCTTGTTGTTTGGAACCATTATGGATCATAAGGTAATTTGAATTTGTTTCGCTCATTGTAAATGATTTCCTTGTGGCCAAGGGAAGCAGGAAGATGAGGCAGCTGCTTTACCCAGAGAACCAAGCCCAGGGGAGACGGTGGGCATGGTTTGGGGTACATCCATAAGGAGGAAAGGAGTGAACTATTCTCTCTTGTTTCTTGCTCTTTATTAAGTCAATGAGAGGCTGTGTGTGAGTGTAGTAGGTAAAAAGAGTAGGGACCACAACCACAATCTTAATCTTGGTCCTAAATCTGGTTTGAGTATACCTCTACTACCCAAGTCTTATTTTATAGTGCTTTGCTAGCCATCTGATGCTGCTTCTGACAGGGCTCCTGCTCTCAATGTTGCAGGACATGGGTCTGGGCTTGGGGATTTTATTGTCTCCTCTGACATCTGTGAGGTAGTTTCTCATTATCATTGCTTCTTTAGATAAGAGCTGCTTTGAGAATGAGGATGACTTCGCTGAAGGGGAAATCAAGGGCAGCAGAGGTAAGCCCTGCTTTTAGACCCAACACTGGAGGATCAATGTCCTCAGCATTTATGCAGAGACAATTCTATAGCTTAGTGCTCAGGATTTCTTAGTAAGCAGAGTCATTTTGGCATATATCCTTTAATTCATTTCTTCATTCAACAAACTTTGGTATCCTGCTAAAACTGAAGATCAGCAGAATATACCCATTCAAGATAATTTTCCACACTAGGTTTATTTCAGCCTGGCATCTGGAGAATTGAGATGTGAGAACATGGACTTGGGATTGTAGGTTCATAAAATGTGAGAGCTGAGAAATAAGAGATAAGCTGGAAAGGTGCTTCTAGTTCAACCTACTCGTTTTACAGGTAAGGAAACCAAGGACCATAGGATTTACAGGGTCTCTCCAAGGCCATCCAGCTAATCAGCGCCAGAACAACTGACATCAAAATCTCCCTCTGGCATCCTTGTTTAGAACTCTTTTTAGTAAACTACACTTCCTCAGGTTGAAGTACCTGTGTACATAGAGACATTGAGGAAGACTTCTGTTCTGGCTGGCTGTCTTTTAAGGCATCGATTAAAATTGCCAACATTGCTATATTACTTAGAAAGAAGAAATTTGTTCAGTCAACATATTCTCAGTAACAGCTACTTTCTTAAAAACAAGCAAATATAAAACCTTCTGGATATATCAAGAACCTGCATTTAAAGTCAGCCAGTAGTAGGTGTGACTTTCCAGGCCATAGTCCATCAATTCTAAGATAGACATTTGCTTTCCTACTTAACATTTCTGAAATTGGAATGTATCTTACAATCAAAGTTTATCATGGTTGAAATGACAGGATCTTTTCCCTTTTATTTCTAATTGGAATATAAAAAATAATGGTGTAGCTTACAATATTAAATTTAGTGAAATATGATCATTGAATTCTCTGTAGCTGGGCCAATTTGGATATTTATACTCATGGCTTCATTTTTACATGTTTATCTCTAGGCATATATAAATAAATATAGATACATAAACATTTTATCAGTGCCATTACTCATTGATACCACTATTATCATTATTTTTTTTTTACCACCTAGAATGCATCATTAAGCCCAACTAATGGATCTAACTTGATGAGTCGTTGAGGATGAGAAGTGAGTATTAAAAAATCAAGGAGAAGCTTGACTTGCAAGTTGTAAGAAGCCACTCAGTGCCCCTGTGAGCAAACTAGTCTGTTGTGTGATGCTAGACTGAGGTGGGAGAGGACAGGTGGACATAATTTTCAGAGAATGGAAACATCTTCATTGCCTAGCACATAAATGAAAAGATATGTATCTTCCTTTACATGGTATCTCAGTTAACATGACTAAATCTTAAACACACTTTTATTTTCTATCCTCTGTAAGAGAATGCCGCCATCACACCTTCACTGATACAGGATACACCCTCGCTGTCCACAGTACTCCACACACCTTAATTACATCTGCCAGGGAGTGGTGACACTTATAAAAGACACATTGTGAGAAGGAAAACTTAATTAACTGAAATCATAATGGAACAGACCTGTTTCTCCCTAATTATGTGGTGCCCATGATCATTCCTAAGGTGATGAGGGTGAGGTTGTGGGAAATTAGTTGCCTACTCTCAGCCAACTCCTGAGACTCATTTCTACATAGGTGAAATCAGGGGGACACAAATACTAGGCAGTCATGAAGGGGAGAGTAAGTTACAAAATGGCAGCCAGCAGCCTGAGGTAATGAGGGGAATATAGGCAAGGATGATCAACCTTGATAATGGATTTGTCTTCATGGCCTTTCTACATGGATATAGGTGAGTCTCAGATCTCTATTTTTAACAATTTCTGGCCTCTTCCTCCTCCTCTTTTACATTCCTCTCCTTTCAGCCCATGAATTAGTAGTAAGCCCTGGGATAAAGCAAGGGGTTGAAACAGTCTCATACAATCATAATCAATCTATGTAGGAAGAATTTTTAAGGGACTTCTCTTGTAACAAATTCAACAAACCTGAGGTTGTGCCGGTATGAGACATTGGTACATGGTCCTAGGGAGAGGAAGGATGGAGAAATAGGGCTCTGTCATGTACACTGCCTGGCATGAAGGCAAAAATGAGGAAGTATAGGATGCTGGGAAAACAAAGAGAGGACAGTACTTGCATATTATTCTTAATTAGTCATCTGCACACATGAATTCTTAAATTAGAATTTAAATAGAGATACCTGTGGTAGAACTTTAAGAAGATTGATTCTTCCAACCTCTTCTCATTTCAAAATCTGTGAGATTCCTCTGTGGTAGAATGTCACTGTACCATTTCATTATTACTAATTGAGAGTGAGTTCAAATGATCTATTAGAAAACACAGCTGACCTTTCCATTAAGGTCTTAATTTGATGACCATCTCTTCTAAGGTTTATAAGATAGTCTCAGGTGGAGAAAGCTTCTGCCTCCTGGGGATAGTGTACCCAGCAATTTTAGAGAAGAGAAGCAAGGTTGAGGCATTCTCTTCAGTTGGCTTTGGTAAAGGTTGGAGAAAACTAGCAGAAGCTAAGGTCTACTTCCTCAAATTGAGGAAGTGCACAAAGCTTAGTTGCAGTATTGGGAGAGAATCCAGAAAGAGAGTGGGTTTGTACTAACAACTCTCTTTGAACCTATGATGTGGGTGATAAGCTGAGGTTTTCCTTTTCTTTTCAGCATGTCCTCCATAGTGGTCCTGCGCCTATTGAATTTTCTTTGTAATTGGGACCCTTGCTTTTAACATTTGAACACACATGGAATCAGCAGGATTGGTGATAGCAGCTTACTGACATCATGGTAGACCATGTTGAAGCCACAAGCTTTAAAATGCAGGGACAGGAAATTAATAATAAGTGATCCTCCAAAGGCCAAAAAAAAAAAAAAAAAAAAAAAGCTGTGCAGAAAATCAGGGCAATTTCTCAGCAGAGAGAAGTGTTACAACCATGGGATTTAGGGCAACTTTACAGCTCAAGAACTCAGGGTGTTTGGTAAGAACCAGGCAATGGCACAGTTGAAGGCAAGTCTGAACCATGAGGGAAATGGCACTATTTCAGACTTTAAACTGGGAGACAAAAATCAAAGACTGACAGAGTCTCATGAGGTAGGCAGAATTCTAGTGCAAGGAAGGGAATGGGAGGTCAGAACTGGATTTGCAATGAGAACTGAGGCTTAGGTGTGGGTGAAAGCTCCTCATATCACAGTTAGCAAAGGTCAGGATTGTTCTTGGAAACAGGATGGAGCCAGGTCTGTAAGTTAGAGTAGATGGATCCTGGGGTCAGGGAAGGAGGACTGCAGAGGCTGAAAGCCAGGGAGTTTGCTTCAGGAGTAGATTCTAATTAGAATATCCCATCCTAGGAGAGAGAGAGGAAGGAAGGGGACATCATTCTTACTATGAGACTACAGCGGTACAATATCTTTTGCTGTTCAGTGGAGGGCTGGGCATTAAAATGACCCAGAATGAGCCTGGCCCTGGCACTGTGGGATCTACAACACCTTCCTGACCAAAAGGGGGAAAATGTAACAAAATAAGGTATCAGTGGCTAAGAGAGTTCAAATAGAATCCAGAGGCTATTCTGGAGGATATTTTAAATGCAAGCTTTGGCTAGATATTGCTAATGGCCACTGTTTGTCAAACCCCAATGTCTTTCCTGTTAACCCTAAATAGCAACCAGGGCTCTGAGATCTTACAAAAGCTGCATGCACTAAGTTTACTTTACATAAACCTACAACATCCAGATGGTTCCTAAGCCAGATAAGTCCTGAAAACACAAAGGGGCTAGCCTCTCCAAAATCATCAATGGGTTCCATCTCCCTAGCCCATATTGTTGAATCCCTTTCCAACATGAAAAAGTTAGAGGGGGCATAGCTCAAATACCTCTAAAGATTGGGAGAAAGATCAAATGATAAGGAGGAGTCATAACAGAGAAGTTAGGATTTAACAAAGGAGTAAAAAATAAACAAATAAAATGACCCAGAGACTGTTCTACCCAGTGTGATATCAGGATCATGAGGAAGCCTCTTTGTTCCTTTAAAATCTCTTCCACATATTTGTTTATGCCTGAAAGTCACTTAGCAGGATGCTGAGCTCTTCATTCCACAGTGAGAAACGAGACTTTTCAAGCAAATACCACTGAGAGACGCAACAAGGTCTCAGATGTAAAGTTGTAAATTAAGACCAGCAGAGTCATTCCGGAGACCAAGTATTGACAGCAGCAGAGAATGAAGGCACTGAGTGCTGAGTTTAGGGCTGAGGCAGCAGCGTGAATGATAAAAGCACAGAACAATAAAGCTGGGTGAATAGCCTTCCTACTGTGGGATCTTGAGGAAATTATTCCCTGCCTGAGCACCTCTATTTTCTCATCTGTGAAACATGGTTCATAGTAATAGAAGCTCACAGGAAAGTCTGAGAATTAGATGAGCTAATACGTTAAAAAATCCTTAGAATAGTGCATAGCCCAAATTAAGACCGCAATAAATTCCTAGTAGCATTACTACTATTGACCAATTTTCAACCACTTATTTATTTATTTTTTTAGGATGCCCCATTCCACATGTTTGCCTTGGTCCTGTAACTGAGAGGTGTTGCCTCAGGAGGAGAATGTGGAAGGCGAGTTGCAATGAGGAGGGAGAGTCAGACTCACTTGGAATCTTGCTCTTCTTGCCAGGAATGACACCTGAGCTCTCACTGTGATAAAGTTTGCTGAGGAAAAAATTGAGGATAGTATTTTTGACTCAGCTTCAAAGCGGCTGATCCACTGACCCTTTGACCTATTGTGACCTTCAAGAGTCTGGTTTCTTGGTCAACTTTTGGCAAGATTAAAAATAGACCCGTGGACCATTGCGGCCTCCTAGGCAAGGCTGGGGCCATTGGGGCCCTGCTGGACTTGGTCTGGTTTCACACCTAGGACTTGCTCTGGGCTCCGATACAGATCACTCTATGTGGATTCTGGGATCCTGGGGGAAGAACAGCAAGACTGGTTTTGGGGATAGGGTCAGGGGTAGGAGTGGGAGGGTGAGGTGGCAGGAAAACACTGGATCTGTTTGTGGAGACAATTGTCACAGTAGGTTTCCTAAAGGCAGGGGACAGAAGAAAAGTAAGAGAATTTTTTAATGTTTTCTAATTTAGTCTACTTGAGACCTTGAGTAAAATGATTTAACTCCTTGTACCTTCATTTTAAGTGAAAAATATTCTTGTAGGTATTATTATTTGTGTGTGTTTAATGGTGTGTGCTTAAACCACTATACATAAAGAAGATTCTGGTTGTTATTGTAGAAATGAAAATGAATATATTTTTCATTAACAATTTGCCCATCTGTGAGTTCACTCCAGATGAACTTCTCCATTGGTACCACAGATTCTTGGGTATCAACCCTGTATCAGTCCACCTCAACTCATTGGCCAGAACCACAAGCAGGCAAGGATAATGTAATTCTACCATGAGCCCTTAAGTGGGGAACCTGGAAATATTTGATAGCACTACTGTCTTTCAGAGATTCTGAGTGAAATTTCTATCACCAGTTTGTTCTTACAAAACAAGGCCATGAGTAGAGCTGAAGATGGCCACGTGGGTGAGGGTAGAGCAACTTGTTCAAAGAAGGAATGTTAAAAGCTATTTGATGGATGGTGCAGTGGTGGCACAGTGGCAGAATTCTTGCCTGCCATTCCAGAGACCTGGGTTTGATTCCTGTTGCCTGCCCACGCAAAAAAAAAAAAAGCTATTTGGGCACCCCTGGAACTTCTTCACAAAACAGACAAACAAATAAAAGAACAAATGTGTATCTCTTTGCAGGGCTACTTTCAAAATCTTTAACATAGATAGTTGAGAGATAAAACAAGGATTGGCTTCAAACAATAGTAATCTTTTCAATGATGAAAGTTTCTAGTCAACTGGTAAAATTAAAATACTTTGTTCTAAGTGAGGGATATGAATCTAACTCCAAATTTGTGGTTTCCTGAGAATTAATTTTTTGACTCATATTTCCTTCCTGACTCTTGCTATTATAAAAATAGCATTTGTTTTTCTCAAGTGAAGGTCCAGAAATTCCAGAGCATCATATAATACAAAGCTAAAGAATTGCTTTTAGTTTGGTAACTTATTTGGTAGTGTAACAAGGTCAAATTAATAATTTCTTTATGCTAATGCCATTTAGTCTCTTTTCTTGTCCGTATTTTCCTAAGCTCTCCATCTTTTTTAAACATGTAATAAGGGAAATACAGTGCTAAATATAATCAATTCTGTTCTAACCTAAGTGTTCCTAAAAATCACTGTGCTGTGCAAAACCAGCAATGAAAATCATAGGATTTATGGGAAAAATGGGATTAGGGATATAACACCCCAAAACTCTGTCAGTGGCATGTTGTCTTAGTTTATTAGTTGTTGCTATGACAACCATCATACTCTGGTTGGCTTAAATAGCAGAATTTTTTCACCTCATAATTTTGGAGATTAGAAGTTTGAAATCAAAGTATTGGCAGGTCATGTTTTCTCCCAGATCCTATAGCATTCGGGTGCTGGCTTAATCTCTGCCTACATTATGTAGCAATATCTGTCATCTTCTCTGGCTTCCACTTCTGGCTTCCACTTCCATGTCCAATTTTCTTTACTAAGAACTTCAGCTCTGTTGGATTAAAGCCTAGTCTGATTCATTTTGGACTCACTTAACTAATAACATCTTCACAGGTTCTGTTTACAAATGGATTTACGTCTTCATCTACTCACCTAAATTAATAACATATTCAAAGATAGTATTTACAAATGGGCTCACACCCACAGGACCAGGGTTAGGATTTGAACCTGTCTGAGTGGGGAACATGATTTAACCTAACACATACATTAATATAAAAAGATAGGAACCCAATAAAAACAGTAAAATTTTATTCTTACTTAGGAATAAATTCCTACTTAGGTAGCTGACAAATACTTGAACTGAGGTGGCTGCAGATGTTTGAAGTATGTGTGTGTGCACAGGTGTGTTTTTAAAAAGGTTCTACGTGGCTTGGTTCGTGTGGGTGCAGTTTTGCATTCACCTGTTGTTTCTCATCGATGATATCACACATAAAATTCATGTTATGCTCAAATTGTCCCCTAACATATCAATCCAGTTAGAACAAACCCACATTTTCAAAACAAGCATTACAGCAGAGCTGAATATATATCATGTTGAATGCCATATAGAATAGGTTCTTATCACTGCATGCACACTGATATCACCTGGGAAGCTTTAAAAAACTATTGGAGGCTGAACCTAACCTCCAGAGACTCTTATTCTATTAGTCTGGGGTAGGAATCAACATTGGAATTTTTTTTAAAAAAGCTGCCTAAGTGATACGACAAGTAAAGAGAAAAAAAAACCTTATTCAAAAGTTTAATTCAAATACATAGTTATTGATTTCTTACTAATACCCTTACTTTGAGGAATGCAACTGGAGAAAATGAAATCTCTCTGGTCATAGATTTTATTTTTCTTTTGCTGGTGACCAAATGTTCACCCATGAAAAAATGATCTGATATAAAATAATGTCACCCAATGTTGAATTGTTATACAAGGACATGATGCAATGAATATATCTGAGAACTGAGAAATGGGTGTGGCCAGGAGCGTTTAGGGATGATGGTCTCAGAGATCAGGGACCTGGGCTTGGCCTGATGGCTGGAAAGGATTTGGACAGATATGGGTAGGTGCTCACCTTAGGCAGGGAAGAGAGCATGAACACTTTAGAAAGGGAAGTGAATTGAAAATAAAGAAGGCATTCATGGGAGACCATGAAGAGAATTGCCTACCCTGTGAATAGAGTCATGTTGATCATAGAGGGGAAATGTGCCAGGTGACAGCTGGCCTAAAATAAACTTGATGGGGGTGGTTAGACTTGATCTGATAGATCATTATGACGATAATGAATTGTACCTCACTGTACTCTGCTTTGAAGAAGAGTGGTTGGCCACATAAAGAAGAGCAAGGGGTCAGAGAAATGATGAAGGGGGGACAGAACAGGAAAGGATGTAAGGGAATTTGCTAGGAGAGCATCATACACGTCCTTGTATCACCATCTCACTCTAACTCCAGCATCCAGGCTGGAATTTAGGCAGAAGCATCTTACTCATGAACAGCTCAGGTTGTTGATAAATTTTTCTACTAGGAGTTTCCCCATCCTGGTAGCTGTCAGTTTGGAGCACAACTCAGAGGTTGTGTCCCCATTTGTAGCTCTTTAAAAGAAGTGAATATTTCACTTGCATATTGTGGCCAGACGATATTTTATCATCTCTTCCCATCCAACCCCACCCTCCTCCTCATTCATTTCATTCCATTAAGGGGTGTGGTTGAAAGTTTATATTATACAACAAAAGGAGTGGCTTTTACTTGGTGTTTTTTTTTCTCAACCCAGCTCTTCAAGAGGTAGCAATCTGCCCAGGGAGTGGGGAACTGGTTTCCAAAGAGTTACAGGATCTTTGGGAAAACAGTCAATGAATGACACCAATAAAAGTGGTAACCAGGGAATGAAACTCACATCCTGCCCTTTTCCCACAACTTCTGGGAGGGGTTCTGATAAGTTTCAAAAGCCTTCAGTGGAAGATGATATAATGAGCCAGTAAAGGAAATATTTTTAGCTGATAAAACAAGTGAAGAATGTTAATCCTGAATAGACATTAAAACAGGAAATGAGTGTGCATGGGTGGTTCAGTGGTAGAATGCTCGCCTTTCATGCGAGAGACCTAGGTTCGATTCCCAGACCATGCACCTAAAACAAAACAAAACAAGCAAACAAACAAACAAACAAAAAACAGGAAATGATCAAGGAAAAGTAATTTCCTTCCCTAGAACGGGAAGGCATTTTAAGATCATGAATAGGACCTCTGTTTAGACGTAGAAATGGGCTGTAAAAGTCAGGGAATAATACACTGAATATCTAAGCCTCTGTGATGGGCTTTTTTGATAGGTGGGATTGGCTCTGTGATGCCCTTTGTACATAAGTAGTGTGGTTTTATTCAGAAGACAGGTTTTGGAGATGGACAGGTGTGCATTTTAATTCTGTCCTTTCCATATTCTAACAGGTGACTTGGACAAGTTATTTAGGCTCTTGGAACCTTCCACTT
The DNA here is from genome assembly GCA_004026745.1 of Myrmecophaga tridactyla. Lineage (NCBI taxonomy): Eukaryota > Metazoa > Chordata > Mammalia > Pilosa > Myrmecophagidae > Myrmecophaga > Myrmecophaga tridactyla. Next base: position 57,577 of record PVIY010002780.1, on the reverse strand, counting down.
TGCTAATCCATAAAATGGTAATATGAAGCACACCTTAAGTTATAGTGGGGAGTAAGGAAGAGGATGTGTATGAAGGTGCCTGCCCCAGCATCCAACATATTGTAGATACTTGGAAAATGTTCATTCCCCTTCCTCGTGTCTCTGCTTGGCTGTGGATGGGGGCTTTGGGTACGTAGCTTTTTCTTTGGAGGTGCTTTTGCTCTGTACAGCAAGCAGGGTGGGGAGAACTAGTGGAGTTACTTTTTAGGACTTTTATTAGGCTCAACAGCAAGAGTTAGAGGAGGAATTCAGGTGTCCTTCTAGGTGGTCTGGCCTGGTCACAGGCTAAGAAAGGGAACAGGATTTCAGTGCAATAAGTAACAATTAAAGCCGGGTCTATAACTTGGCTCAGGAGAGCAAAGAACCACATACAGGATAATTTTTGGTTCTTTTCAGAATAACTGGATTGTGGTGAAGATTAATTCCATTCTTGAGTGACTTTAGCCTTTTAATTCCACCATCCAAAGCAAGCTTTATGAAAGATTAGTGGTAAGGGCCCTCTGTATGTTAAAATTAATAAGTGTTTACAATGAGTTTTATGGGGAGATATGTCACTACACTCACATTAGAATTAAGAAGAAAAACCACTGGGATAGGAAACATGAGCTCTGCATCAAGCCTTCAACACTCCTGACTTAGTTTTTCTATCTGTAAAATGATAATAAAGCATGAGCCCTTCCTACATGCCCAGAGATGTTTTAAGGTGAATGGAATGGTTCATGGGAAAACACCTTGATTTCTTAGGACAAAAGGCATTTTATGGGCACATGGCATTATTATCATTACAGTCCCATTGCAACCCTGCACCAACAAGCTTTCTATTCTCAACTTCACTCTAAGTATTTTTTATCTCTATCTTTTTTCTTAATAATACAATGTTAGGGCAGATTTCATTTTAGACAATTCCAATCCAACCATTTATTGAAGTTTGCTACTGGTAAATATCATAGCAAATATTAGACATAAAGACAAAAGAGATGCCAGGCCAATACTATAAATAGTTTTCTGTGAAACGAGGCCATACATGTATTCTGAATGGCAACGTGTATTCTCGAAGAAATCATTTGTAGTGGATGTGATGGTGTCCTGCTGAACCTTCCTTCAGGATAGGAGAGCTCAGTCCTCCAACTGGGCCAGAGGTGTTGCTAGTTGCTAGCGCTCAACTAAGCTCCTCCTAAGAATTGCCCTCTGAGGACTGAAGGAGTCTTGCCTATTACTTGGGTCAGCTCATATCCAATGACTGAGTGATGCTGAGCATGAAAGCCCAGCCCCTGTCTCAATGTAGAACATTTCTGAAGGACCATCTCAGCTCCAGAGATCCTTATGAGATCAGCTGAGGCTTCTAATGTGACTTCATCACAGTTTGAGTTCTCCTTCTGCCCTACCCTATTCTCTCAGTCCCAGATAGATGCTGTTCCTGGGGATACTCCTTAATAAACTTCATGATAGCAAATCATCACAGAGTCTGCTTTCCAGGACACATAACCCATGTCACCATTCATAGAACACTACTTTTATTGGCACACTAATGCTATTGTTTGCTTAGAGTAAGTTGAAGGAATTGACAGTCTGAATGTTCTGCTTGATAGACTTAGGGAATGATATCTGAGGACATGGTGACCCTATGGAAGTAGGTCACACATTTTTTTTATAAGCCACAAAGGAATCTGAGATACAAATATTTAAAGCTACCAGTATTAGACACCTGCCGGTCAATGACATTGCAGGTTGTTAGGACTGTGGAAACAGAAATCACAGCCCCTGACCTTGAGCACTGCTACCCAAGGTGTTCACACTTTGAGATGTGATTGTTCACCCAGGGAGAGGGCAACCAATTCTGAGGGAGCTCTGAGACTAGTGGAAAGTGGTCCATGATCCAGCACTCTTCTTGATTTTCAGAGGAATTATTTAGTAAAGGAAAAAATGGAAACACTCAGGGTCTAGAAAGTGTCTACGAACTTCAAGAGCACCTCAGTGGTAGGAGTCATATCGTGATTCTTCTGTCCCTCTGTTTCCTCACCTGTCACTGCATGAAGTGGAAAGAAGTTTGGCTGCGATCTTGACTCTCCAATTCCTTGACCTACTTGTCCCAAGCTTGACATGGAAGATCAGCAGAGAGGATCCTTTGGGCTAACAGACACCATTTTTCTGTCTCATGAGTGCCCCAATGTGAAACAGAACTCCTTTTGGGAAGCCAGTCTTGGGGAATGGTGCTGGACCATGTACCTGGGAGACATAAAGACACCATGTTTCCTGCTTAGGCTACTACTGAAGTCCACTGAAATCTGCTACTGCAATGTTACTATTGCAGTCTAGTTGAGTCACCTCTGAATCATGCTCTCTGCAGAGATGTGAACATCAGCCTTTGCCTCCCAGCCTCTGTCTCTGTTATTCTGAAGTCTTTTACTTATCCTTTTAGCTTTGCCCACTTCTAAGCTAACTCCAGCCATTTTAGCGAACATGTTCAGAATTTCACACACACCAGTGATTGAGGCTGAAGTGAAGGTGAGCTCTGAGTCCAGGTGGTCTGCCAGCCTGTTGCTGTTTCCTTCCTCTCCTATTATGGCAGTCAGGTCTACCGAACATCTGTCATGTCATGATTAGTGCCCTGTTCTGAATTCTGCCCTACTGGACAAGAGCCCTGACTGCCCATTTGGAAGAAATTCATCCTTGGAGGCTGTCCCATGCCTGGCTGGAGTCCTGCTCCTTGCATGGGTCATTCCTCTGGGATTCGACTGTCACTGCCTATGTTCTGGCTGCTACATCCTGTGCAGTGCCCTTAGTGAATGCTCCTGGTCCAAGGCCAGCTCCAGTTATCCAGCCCTCCTGGACTCTGGGAGTTGCATAGCTGTCCGTCTCTGTGGGGCTAGTTCTTTAGGCAGTTAGGTTCTGGACTAACTTTAGATTCTTCTCCTTCCCCATTAACTCGTACTGAAGTCCCAGAATACTCAAGACAGAGCTTCTTCCTTGCAGTGTCCATCCTGACCAACCCACATCCTACTTTCACAATCCAGCCCTGCCATCAGAGAAGTTCAATAGGTAGATAAGACCCTAAAAACAAGTTCTCCCAACAGAGATTTTTAAAAAACAGTTATTTTTTTTTTACTCTTTTACATTTTAATCAGCACATATAGCAAGAGTCTCTAAAAATAGGTTTACTTGGCCCACAGCCTCTGAAGAAACTTTTTTCAGGATCAGCCCTGCCTTAGGCTTTCAGACTTTATTTTGACTTTAGTCAGAAGGGAATATAAGGAGCCCTTGTTTGGCATGAGCTGTGTCAATACCTGATTAAACTCATTGCTTTGTTTGATCTGATTATGTGCTCCAATTGTAATAACTGGGACTCCACTTTTTTTCCTGAAGCGAACTTTCCATATTGTGCCAGACCTAATAACAAGCCTGTGCCCTGTATTGAGACACCGCTCCTTGATTTTAGGTCTATGTAAACTGGAGACCCCACCTTGCTCTAGTCCTTTCTTTTTCCTCAGAGATTTATTCCCAGATTCCTCCTCCACCTTAGCCAATATCTACTTCTGGGTGCTTTTTACCATGTGCCGCCTACCTACTAGGAAAACCCTGTTACCTCCTATAGGAACTCCTTGTTGCCCAATATTTGTTTGAACAACCATTTACTTCATATTGCAATGTTTCCAAATATATTTATTGATTTAACATTTATTAAGCAGCTACACTAAGCTTATAATTGTGAATAAAAGCCAGTCACTGTTTTCAGGGAGCTTACAGCCTATACAGGAGAGAGACAATTAAAAAGGAAATTCTAGTAGCAGCTAACTATGCAAAACATATCTAAATTTTATCTTCATAGGAATCCTATGAGAGAGACCTTATTATTTTCATTTTATAGAGGTAGAAAGTAAGTCTCAGACAGGTTAAGTAGCATGGCCAGGATCACTGGAATAGGAACGGGCAGAATTAAGTTTAGAAACCAGGTCATCCTAACTTTACTATACTATGAATCCTTGCCTCGGATTATGATGGGTCTAAGTGCAGCTTGTCAACTTACATAAAAACAATGTGCTGAATTTTTATTGGAATTGCACTGAACCTATAGGCCAATTTGGAGAGAATTAATAGTTTAATATATCTTTTCATGTTAGTTTTTTGGGTCTATGGGTTTCCTTTAGTTTCTCGTCAAATAAAACTTTTTTTGTAGCTTCCTGTGTAGGCATCTTGCACCTTTTTCATTAATTTTTTTTAGGTATTCGGTGTGTTTTTAAATGTTAAAAATGTTAATTACTTATTGTTATTGCAGTTACATGGAAATAAATCAACATTTTGTCATATTTCTCCTACATCTAACATATATATATATATTATATATCTGTATAACACATATTCTCATATTCTAATGGCTTATCTGTAGATTTTTTCCTATATATAATCTAGTTATATGCAAATAATGATAGTCCTCTTCTTTGGTAATATATCATTATTTTCTTTTCCTAGCCCTACTGTTTGAACTTCATTTAAATATCTGAATAAATGCCCGATTCATTAGGGTACACTATGGTATACTTTTCTTAGGCTGATTTCGCAAGTCTCTCTTGTTTTTGCTATATTAAAACTGAGCTTTGTTCAACAGTGTGCTTATCTAGTCTACACTCGGATGTCAGCCAGACTTAGGAGTGGGTGGCACCCAGATGGCTAAGAGTTGGATCTGAGTAGACATATGAAAGCTTCTCTCTCTGACTCATTTATTAGTAAAGGTTTCATTCTATTCTCCATAGACTAGATGCCTTGATAGCACTGCCCTGTTCTTATCACTTTTTGTTTCTCTATGCATAGACAATATCTCAGAAGCTGTGCGTGGTATGTGTGTGTGTGTGCGAGAGAGAGAGAAAGAGAGAGGGGGGTGGAGGAAGAGATTGCCAGTATTGTTTTAAAAGGTTAAGAAAAAAAATTTTTTTTAAAGTTAAGAAAAAAAAAGCTTTCTCAAGCTTTGTTTCCTACTTTGCAGGCAATGCTGCCATGCTTTGATAACCTCGTTAGTTTCCTCTCGACTCTGCTATGGGGGCCTATGAAGTTCCAGTAGGGACTAGGGAATCAAGCCATGGAACTCTTTTAAATTTAGGTAAATCCCATGAGATTATTAGGTAAATAATCTCACTTTATTCCGATGCTGGAGTCAGTCTTCCAAGGGTCTCACACAGAAGCCCAGAGAACTACACATCAGTCTGTAAATAATCTCCTTGAACTTGTCTGCGGCTAGGCATCAAATACTCATACTTTCCACCAGATGAAAAAACTGATATTTACCTTTTAATTTTTTCTCCTTATACTTTTTGGTGGGGCAATTATGGAAATGGGTAGAATTAAGACCCTTTGGTCTTCTAAAGGCAGCATGCTTCAGATTTTCAGCTTCATGCACATTGGACATGTGCTTCCCAAAGTAACTCCTTGACATCATGGCTGATATTTCTTGCCTGGCAGAAATATAAAAACACATACATGGACATCAATGTTCTGTCCATGAGGAAGAGGGTAAAGGTGAGAGAAAGAACATTGGGGCTGGTAAATGACTGAATAGGATAAAAATTCAGATTTTATGACTGTTAAAGAGCTTTCTTGAGTAAATTATTTTTAACCTAGTATGCCGATATGATCTATGCATAATTCTGCACAATTAGTTGAGTTATGTGGCTTGATAGTTTTATCTGTTTATCTATTGTATATCTAGCAGACATATAGATTCAAGTCATGTAGCAAGAAATGTACAAGCACTTATTAAATATCTCAAATTAACTTTCATTTTAAGCCTTGCTCCATCTCAATAAAAAAATAGTAATAACTAGCCCATAATAGGTAAACTTATTTTCAATTAGTTCAGGATTTATCCTGCTTACTCTATCACCACTCTTATCCTGGGCTTGCATTTACCTTCTGGGGCTTCCAGAAGCTTCCTACATTAGCAAAGAGGAGACCTCAAATCTTTGGGTATGCTCTATCAAATATTGGCATCTGCTTTGTTTGTTGGACACAGTCGTGCTGGCATCTGCTGACATTTCTGTGAAGAATTTGATCCCTGGTCATCCCACTTTATTTCTCATTTTCTCTTTCTCCTAATTTCACTGCCCGTTTTTCAGGAGTATAGAGAGAATTCAGCTGTTGTCTCATGCCTCTCTCAGATCATGGGAAATGCTGTGAAGCTGCCTTAGTCCTTCTCTGCTCCTCAGGGCATAGAATTTGTCTCAGAAACTTCATCAGTAGAAAAGGATCATCCTGTTTCTAGATCTCCTCTCTCTCCCATGGCCAAGAGAATCTTCATTTATTCTGTGATTAGAAAAACCCATTCTGCAACTGGAAGAAACCCATTCTTCAAGTACTCTATAAATCTTTCTATCTTGTCCACAGACGAAGCTTTTCAGAACTAAAAGGGCAGAAATTTGATGTTTAGTTCTATGGCAATGATTCCAGCTCAAACTGATGTCCATTTCATGTCTATAAATCCAAACGGGGTGGAGGAGGAGGTCATAAGATAAAAAGGGGTGCATATGTATGAAACACATTGATTAATATCTAGCTTTTGTCTGAATAGATCCATCTATGTGCCCATCCAACTTTCCTTTGAATACTCCAGGAAAATTTTCAGGAGGCTGTTTTACCTGGGCATGTTAGGGCAAATGTTCAAAGTCATGACATATTAGAAGTGCCAAGAACATAAGGTAGCTGTGGTGGGCAGAATAACAGCCCCCAATGAGGTCTACGTCCTGATCCCCCAAACCTGTGACTGTGTTAGTTTACATGGCAAGGGGGGATTAAGTGCCAGTGGCATTAGGGTTGTCAATCAGCTGACCTTGAGAAGGGGAGAGTACACTGGGTTATCCAGGTGGACCCGATAGAATCACAAGGGTTCTTACACATAAGTGCAAGAGGGGAGTCAATGAGAGACTGAAGATGCTACACTGCTGGCTTTAAAGGTGGAGGAAGAATCCAGGAACCAGGAACCGAGGAGTGCAGGCACCTTCTAGCAGCTGGAAAAGATAAGGAAACGGATCCTCCCCTAGGGCCCGGAGGAGGAATGCAGCCCTGCCAATACCTCGATTTTAACCCAGTGAGACCCATTTTGGACTTCTGATCTGCAGAACTGTAAGATAATACATTTGTGTTGTTTTAAACCCATAAACTTGTGACAATCACAGCGGTAACAGGAAACTTACTAAAATAGCTTTGGCCGTGCTATCATAATAATTCATCAGAAAATTACTATAAAATTTGGCTAGGCAACAGTGCAGGGACAATTGATTTAAATAAACACTTAAGTGCCACCTGGTGACTGGAATCTTTCAGTGATGCCTTGAAATGACATCAACTTACAGCTGTTCCCCAAAAAGATTTGAAGAAGTACTATGCTCTAAGTGTGCCAGTAGGCTTATTGTTTTGTGGTTAAATGATTTAAAAAGTTGCAATAATCCATTTGAGTCACAATGGCAGTGTGGAGGAAGAAGCTCAATATGTGAACATTCAGGAAAGGAGCATTTAATACAAGGACATCTGACAGAAAATAGGCAGCCACTGAGACTTGCCCAGGAATCATTATTAACCAGTAATGGTACCAAGGGTTGGTGCTTTAGCCCTCCCAAACTTCACGCCAGAAAGTCTGCCAGACCACCTGATACGAGTTATGGACAATTGACAATGTCTTCACCCCATATAAAGTAGGATGTAAGCATAGCATTGTTTTGACCAGAAAGCTACTTCTAAGTCTCTCCAATACAGAAATTTGACCTGTCTATGCATACACAGGACAGGATAAAGGGCCGTGAATCCAGGTTCCCATGGTCATGTGGGTCTCTGGCTGAAGCTGGAGGAAGTCTCTGTGTCCTGGAGAACTGGGTTGGGATGGTGGCATTTGAACAGGGCCTACATCTCAAATATTATGTCCTCTCAGATTGTCCTAAGAACTGCCCCCCTCTTGCCACTTTTATATGACACAACTGCAAAATCACAGCTTTCCTCTAAGCCATCTTCTAACCTGATTTTCTGTTAGTTATTGAAAAAGCACAATTCTCCAATCAGTCATGTGCCACTTTCTGTGCTATGAAGATCTGGCTGCTTTATGCCCAGCCCTTTCCCTCACAAGTTTTCAGAGTATTTATAACTTGATACCTTTGAATCTAGAGTCAAAGCTTTCTCACATAATCTATTTCTAAGAGAATGGATAGAATTTGAGCTAACAATTACTTTAGGCTCTTTCTGAACCTCCAACATTACATGTGCTAACCCTTTAGAAACATGCCAAATAGAAGTGAAGAACCTGAGCTTGAAGTAAGTAATGTAGATTTGAATCCTGGCTCCACCATTTATCTGCTGTGTGACCTTGGACACCTGAACTAGTTTAACAGTCTCCAAACTGGTCCCTCAGATTCAGATATTGTCCTCTAATTATCAACAAAGTAGTCTGAGTGATATCTGAAATTGACCCAAGTTTTGCCTTATGTTTGTGTTTTTGAAGCTTTGTTTAAAGAGATTATTTTGTACCCCTAGATAACAAAGGTGGTCCCCAACACTAACCTGTTTAATTCATCAATAGCAGTTGTTCTCAACTGGGATGATTTTGACCCTGGGGGAACATTTTGCAATGTCTGGAGACAAGGATGATGGTCATGACGGGGTAGGTGCAACTGGCATCTTATGGGTAGAGGCCAGGAGTGCTAAAGTATCCTGCAATGTAATGGCAGCCTCCACAACAAAGAATTATCCAACCCCAAATGTCAGTGGTATCGTCAAAGTTGAGAAACTCTTAACTACAGTGCAATCTTGGACACTATGATGTTAGGTGGGAATCCAGTTTTTGTTTTTTTACACAAAATGAGTCAATTTTCCTAGGACTTATTCTTTGGATTTCCATCTACCCTCAATTTAATAAAAATAACAATAACTACTAAGGTTATTTAGACCTTAATACATACCATGGTCTTGTAAGTGCTGGTGTCAATAGGAATCCTTCATACATCCTCTCCTAGATCATGCAGATGATCAAGGAAAATAAATTAAATCACTCAGAGTCCACATCTATAGCGCAAACAGAGACAGAAAGTACTGCAAACTTCATTTTACATTATCAGTATGTAATTATTCACCCAAGTCTAAAGAAACTGCTTCCAGAGCTCACATTGGAGTTAGGAGGGATTTGCACAGAATAGAGGAGAGGGCTGTGGAGTCTCAGGGTAGAAAAGCACAATGTCAACTAGGATTCAACCCCAAAAGAAGAGAGATAAAGCCTATGTAGGAAAATACTGAGAACAGGTCTAAGTTCTGAACAAACAGACAACTGGTTTCTAGGGAGTCAATCAAATAGAAGAGCCTGGAAAGTGAGCAGGATTGGAGGTAGCAGTCTGGAGAAGGCTCTGGTTCTGGGGCAGACAGAAGAACTGTAAAAGATGTAAATGCCTTTGGAGGCTGAGAGGTAATGGGAAAAGCAGAACAAAAAATAATGTACTGAAATAATATAATGTCAAAGTGATATAACTCCTGTAGAGAGGAATTTGACAATATCTAAGAAAATACACGTGCTTTCACTATTTTCCCCAGCAGAACCGTCTCTTGGAATCTGGTGTGATGAAATAACTTCCATATATTAAATGACATATTCACAGCATTATTCATTGAAACTCTGTTTGTATTAGTAAAAGGTGGAATCAATTACGGACTTGTGAGTGAGCTGTAGTACATAGTCTATGCAGGGGTGAAAAAGAAAAAATAACAAGAATATATAGTGCTAAGTAAAAAACTCCATAGAATTGCACTACTCAAACAGTGAACCCTAAGTTAAACCATGAACTTTAGTTAATAGTGCACTTATAAAAATGTGCTTTCATCAGTTGTAACAAATCTACCACATCAATGCAAATAGTTAATAATAGGGTTGTATGTGGGAATCCTGTATTTTATGCATGATTGTTCCACAAACCCACTTTTCTAATAAATGAATGGATTCCCTCATAAAAAAGTAAGGGACAGAATTGTATATTTAGTATAGTATTTTTTATGTGGGAAAGATGGAAAAATTAGAGAAAGTACGCATATTGTATTTATTTTTATTTTATTTTATTTTTTGCATGAGCAGGCACTGGGAACCAAATCCACGTCTCTGGCATGGCAGGTGAGAATTCTGCCACTGAGCCACCATTGCACTGCCCTGTATTTATTTTTAATTTTTATTTTTTTGCAATTTCATTGAGATATATTATATATTCACACAACATATAATCATCCAAAATGTACAGTCAACGGTTCACAGTAACGTTATATAGCTGTGCACTCATCATCATAATAGATTTTTGAACATTTTCATTACTCCAAAAAAAAAACTTAAGAATAAACATAAAAAGAAAAGTAAAAATGAACACCCAAAACATCCCATCCTCCAAGCCCCCTATTATTTATTTATTTTTTGTTTTTATTTTCAAACTCATCTGTCCATACTTTGGATAAAGGGAGCATCTGTCACAAGTTTTTTACAATCACATGGTTACACCATAACTGCTGTATAGTTAAACAACCATCTTCAAGAATCAAGGCTCCTAGAGTACTAGTTCAACAGTTTCAGATATTTCCCTCCAGCTACACCAATATACCAAAAACTGGCAAGGGATATCTATATAATACATAAAAATAACTTCTAGAATGACCTCTGGACACTATTTGAAATCTCTCAGCCATTGAAACTTTATTTCATTTCATTTCTCATACCCTTTTTGTTCAAAAAAGCTTTTTTAATCCTATGTTGGTAGGGCCAGGCTCAATCCTGGGAGTCATGTCCCATGTTGCGAGAGAGATTTATACCCCTAGTAGTCAAGTCCCGCATAGTGGGGAAGGCAGTGGTTTCACCTGCAGGAGTTGGCGCAGAGAGAGAGGCCACATCTGAGCCACAAAAGAGGTTCTCTGGGGGTGACTCATAAGCATAATCATAAGTAGGCTTAGCTTCTCCTTTGCAGGAATAAGTTTCATAAGGACAAGCTCCAAGATCGAGGGCCGGGCCCATCAATTTGGCAGTTCCCAATGCTTGTGAGGATATAGTCTTCCCCAGGTGGTGAAGTTTAGTATTTCTACCTTTTCCCCCAGTCACTCAAGGGGACTTTGCAAATACTTTTTAATCTTCTGCCCAGAATACTCTGGGATATATTGGGGCAACACACCAACTTGTACAAACCAATAAGATCTCACTCCCTATTATACACATACATATCTGCTTATTTTAAAAAAATCTATTCACAGATATAATAAGTAGGAACTAGTCTATAGGTTACTGTTTACTGCAGGAGTCAGGGTGAGGGAATAGGTTGGACAGAGTAGGTATTGTGCATTAGTTTCCTATGGGTGTTGTAATAACACAACATAGGGACTTAAAACAACACAAATTTATGATGCTACAGTGCTGGAGGTCACAGTGGGCCAAGCTGTGTTCTTTCTGGAAGTTGGAGGGGAGAATATACTTTCTTGTCTTTTTCGGCTTCTAGAGTCTGCACTCATTTCTTCACTAGTGGCCTCTTCTTCCATCTTCTAAGACAACAAAAGCAAGTTGAATCTATCTCATATTAAATCATTTTGGCCTCCTCTTCTGTAGTCAAGTCTCTCTCACTCCATCTTCCACTTTTAAAAGACCCTTGGGATTACACTGGGTCCACCCAGGTGATCCAGGATCATCTCTCCAACTCAAGATCCATAACTTCATTGTAAAGAGACTACAAAGTCCGTTTCTTCGTGTCAGGTCACATTCAGGTTCCAGGGATTAAGACGTGGACATATTTCTGTGCGTGTGTTTATGTGTGTCGGGGGACATGTTGTTCTGCCTACCACAGGCAGAAATGAGATATAATGTTTTTATTGTGAGCCATATAAATGTCACACATTAAAAAAAAATAAATCATAAGTAAAAGGAAAAATAAGTACAAAGAATGCAGAGCAGGCACACATTTTACTGAATCTATGCATTTAATCTTTCATAAATTGGATCAGGTAGTACTATCATGAACTGGAAACTGAAAGCCTTTGCAATTTAATTACTTGCCCAAATCATACAGCCAGTTAGCAGGAGAGTTATTATTCAAGCTAGGTTGCTATGACTCTGGAATATTTCTCAAGGTCACTCAGTACTAGCAGTTAAAGATCACCCAAACTGGTCAGTTGGAATGCCCACCCAAGTCTTTCCTTCTCTTTGATCTGTTATCTATATTCAGTATAGCAAAATCTCTTCTACCACTAAATTGTTGTAAAATTTCCTGTTCACATTCTTTGAGAAGTTTCTTGAAGTTGGGAAATATTAACATGTTATGAAGGTTACACATCTCATAGCTGTGGTGTAGAAACGAATGGGAGGGGCTGGCTTTAGAGAGCAGCTCTGGTTATAGGTGGGAAGGCAGAATAATTGAATATAGGTGCAGGTAGGTGGCAGCAGTGAAGACAGGAGTCTGTGGAAGATCTCTTCTGGCTGCTTTTATTTTCTGAGAGAAATAGGAAGAAAGGTCTTTGCTTAAGGGTGAGGATGGGGGAGTTGGAGTGGAAAGCTTGGGAGGAGAAGAGAATATGTGAAATAGTCATTTTTGAGAGTTTAGTATCTTATGACTGCTGGACAGTATTAAGGGACCACTTTGATTTTAAACTCATAAATTTAAAGAAGTTGTAGACAACAGGTGGAGAGTTTGACTTAACCGAGTTTGTGGGTTGCTAAGCAAGTAGGAGCAAGAGAGAGAGGGATAAGGAAATAGAGGATATATTCAAGTAAGTGATTATAATGACTATGGAATTTTAGCTGGGTAAGGAAGGGAGTGAAACTGTCAAGAAGGTGAGGAACATTTAAGAACAAATGACTTGAAGGTATCAGTGGGGTGGAAGTATGCTGGCCTCTAGGGTTAGAGGGAGTGAGGTGAATGGAAATGGTGGGCAGACAGTGGGGTGTACCCATTTGGTGTGATGGAGGGTTTACAGCTCTGTAAATGATGGTAATGATGAGGTTTAGGGTCTGACTGTGGGAGTATGGGTGTGAGGACGCTGGAGAACCAGGAGTTCATGACCCTGAGAGGCCTGCATGTTGGAAGTCTCAAGTACACATACATATTAAAATTATAAAGGATTTGTACCTAACTAGTATTGGAGAGAGTGCCAGTGAGCTGGGAACTCCTTTGGAAAATGAGGAGGAATGACTTGGAGTCAGTAGATGATAGTTGGAACGAGATTTGGAATTAGAGAAAAGAAAAGGCCTGAATGCAGCAGTGGGGAGCTTCGCAACCCACCTCCAGGCCCAGGAGCCAACAGCCAGTACTAGATCTAGTGGCAGCATGCTCATGGAGGACCAGCCTTTTGCTCAAATAAAGTGAAGAAAACATTCAGAGAAGATGAAAATAGAGGACATTTGTTAAGAATACATTGTGAATCCAGAGAGCACAGTGGCTAGATCTCAGGATCTGGAGAGAGGTGGAAGACATGGACAAAAGTGAGGATGTGCAGAGACTTCTGGAACTACAATGTGGGAGAAGAGGAGGGGGACTTGGAGCTTGGGTTTTATTAGATAACTCTCATAAACAAGGAGAAAGTGAAAAATATGAAACTAAGGGAGAAAGTGGGGTGAGGTAAGGGGTCTCTGTCAGGAATTGAAGAGGGAGAAGTTTTTTTTTCCTCCTTGCTCCTGATGATGTAGGTGGTGGGAAGAATGTCAAGGAGAGGTGAGCTTATCACCAAACAGGCCCATTCTCCCCGACCCCGTGTGTGTGTTTGTATGGGCCAGACATTGCTCCAGGGGTGTCTGCTGGGTCTGGGTCCCTTGCTGATGTTCTGGAAGATCTCTAGAGGAGCCATGATGGTGAGAGCTGAAGGCATCATCTTATTTCCAAGATGTTAAGTGTGAAGTTCCAACAGCAAGACACCATGGAATAGAGTTAAACTCCTTCAAAGGGAGGACAAACCTAACTGATAGCCTAGGCAAAAGGGACTGAAGTTTATATTACTGTCATAGGAAGCATTCAGAAATAATGAGAGCAATGGAATCCCGAGTTCTTTTTTTGTCAATTGATATTCATTGAGTGTCTACAATGTGCATAGCCCTGTTCAGGATGCTGCAGGACATACAACAAAGGGGTGAAACACATTCTGTACCCTTGAAGCAGACACAATTGGGAAACAATATATATATATATATATAAAATACATATATAAAGTCAGCCCCATCTGGACACACAAAGGCCATGTGGTGCTGGTGGTGGTTGAACTTTATCTTCTTCTGTTACTTCTCTAGAATTTGACTTTCCCAAAGTATCAAGCAAAAAACAAATCAAAACATAGAGAATAATTTTTATTTTACTGTGTTGTTTTCTTGTAGTCATTGTGGGATTTAAAAATTATATTTTTTATGCAGATTGCCTATATTGCTGCAGCCAGAAATGTCAGTGTCCCAGAAGTTTTCAATGTTTTTTCTGCATTCTTAGGAGGAATATGCTGAGAACTTTCTGTTTCATATTTCTACTTTTATAGATAATTGTAAATAGCTAAGGAGCGATAGGTCAGGGATTTAAATCTGTTGATTCTGAAGCCCATATAGCTTATTTCATCTCTTCTGTGCTCTGTTTTCTTTTCCATCTAGTTCTTGCTTTGCCACAGCATTTCTCTTGAGAGCAATTATACTCCTGAATCAATGTCAAAGACAGGGACTCATATGAACGGGTCATGTGGAAACGTTTGTCCTATTTTAGAAACAAATTAAAAGTTGGCTCAGTCGGTGGTGTCTAAGTCTTCAACTCAGAAGAGAGAAAATATTAACAGGAGTCAACTCTGCTTATTTAACAGGTCAAGTCGGTCTCTGGTGTCCATGGGGATACTTGAGGAGAAGCCGATTAACGTTGAGATGTGTGGAAACAGGATCGATAATTTTCAGTAACTGATGAAGTTTACCAGAAGTCAAGAAAGCCTTTAACAGGGGCTGTTCAGCTCTGAGCCCGGAGCTGTCAAGCACTTGGCAGTCGATTGAGAAAGTCTAATTGTGGCTGATGATGAGTCATTTTACACTACTGTCACCCCTCCTTTTGCCATTTTCCATTTTAAGAAGAGCATAACTTGCCCAGCCAGAAATTATCTAATTTAAACACTGACTCTTACCTGTGTGAATCAAAATGACTCAGAAAGTGCAAATAAAGTAACCCCAAGGAATTAGTTGTAGTTTCATTTTTTCCCTATAGCTTTTCTTCTCAGAATTGAGTCTTTCATCTTCCATGTGTTTAAAGGAATATAAGTGCTAGAGAACTCAACTTGAGTGGCATGGGGAACAAGAAAAGTCTCAGAATACTATAAATTGGACCCTACATTTTCTCTGGCATAAGGATACAGAGTAGGCTATTTTAAAATTTATAATCCAAGTTTTAATTATGCCAAAAAAATAATGATTCTTTAAAAAGGAGAGAGGAGAACTATGATCTTTTTAAAATAATTAAAACGTTGATAATAAATGAAAATGATATACATAATAAATATATATAACAAATATAAATAAAATAAAAGATGTATAAATATATGTATATAAGTATATGTAGATATTCTCTTTATAAAATAAGTATTTTTAGTCTTCTTTGTTCCAGCCTCTATCCCCTGCCCATCCTCTATCCTCTAGCCTTGAACCAGTTTCTGATTTCAAAGGCTTTAAATATCCTTGAGGAAATGAGTAGAATCAGACAGTTTTTTAAATTTATTTTGCTGACACTCTTTTTGCTGCCTTTTTTTTTCTTTTTGATAACCACGACATAGACTCTAAATAGAAGACTTAAGGACTCACAAAAGCATGACATACTTGCCCATGAAGTAAGAAACAAGTAGCACTGAGTAGTAGGACAACTCACAAGGCATTATTTATTCCAGCATCCAACCTGTATTGGTGCTTAAAATGATAGCTCTCAATCACCTAGAATGTAGAAGCTTAACACTTCTTAATTTTGCATAGTACTTTTCAGTTTTGAAGATGCTTTAATATATACATTACTTAATTTGACCCTCACAAACGTCTCGGGTGGTAGCCAGAATAGGAATCTTTATTTCCAGTTTATCAGTAAAGAATCAGAAATACAAATGGGCCCAATATTATATGTATGATCCTATAAAACACATACGAGACAAATGAAGGGAAGAAGTAAATAATTCATGAGGTATTAAGATCCTTGAAGTTATGAAGTTTTAAAGGGAATGGCTTGATTATCCAGAAAAGTTACATGTGTGAAAAGCATAATTTCCCCTGACTAATTAGACATTACTATATTTTCAAAATAAACTGAAATTCCTAGACATGTAGATTATTTTCCACTGATTCCTATAAGACTTGCTGTTTTCTGTAATATGTTGGGCCCCCTAAACTATTTCTATTTTGAATTATGTCCTGGGATACCAACATTAGTGGAAGATTTCTTTTTTGTTTACTAATTGCAAAAGTAATACACACTCGTTGCTCATTACCAAAAATCTGGGATATAGAGGTATATATTGAAAAAATAAAAATTACTTATCATCTAGAGGAAAACCACTCTCTACATTTTGATATGCTTCCTTAGTTTTTTTTTCCCATCAAAGTAATTTTTTAAACTGTAATTGAAGAGTGCTGTATATATATGTGTGTGTGCAATGCTATTTTAATTTTTATTCCATAATTATCTTCATCATTAACATTTCTATGAATATATTTTAAATTGCTGAATAATGTTTCATACAAAATTTCTGTTACCTAATTTATGTAGTCATACCTCTATCATTGGTCATTTAATTTATTTCCAAATTTTTGTTGTTATAAATAGTACCAGGATGAGCATTGTCCAATTTCATAATTATTTCTTTGGGATAGAGTCCTACAAGTGGTATGTCTGTGTCAAAGAATGTGAACATTTTCAGTCTATTGATATATATTGCCAATTGCTTTCCAAAGAACTTATCACCAGCTGCATAGAATATTGCATTGTCCAATGTGGAATTATTTGAGTGGAGATATTGTTGAAAGGTGTATTAGCTTTATATTTCTGCTCTAACATGTTATGTAGTGGTTTAAAAGAAGACAAGGGTGTTATCTTACAGTTCTGAAGTTCATAAGTCCTAAAATAGAGGTGTTGGTAGGGCCCCTTGTCTTTTCCAGCATCTTTAGGCCACCTGCATCCCTTGGCTGGTGGTCCCTTCCTTCATCTTCAAAGCCAGCAGCACCGCATCTCCAAATCTCTTTCTTTCTGACCTCTGCGTCCATCAGCACATGCCTTTCTTTGTCTCTGGTCCTCTTACCTCTCTCATACGATTTTTGACATTACATTGGGCTCACTTGGACAATCCAAGATAATCTCCCGATCTCAATATCATTAATTCAAACGCATCAGCAAAGTCCCCTTCGCGATATAAGTAAAGATCACATTCATAGATTCAGGGGATCAGGACATGGACATTTTTTTTTCGTTGGGGGAAACTTACTTAGTATACCACAAAAGGCAAAGCACAATGTAACTTTCAGTTCTTAGGTATGGTTTACAGAACTGATACTTAGCGTACTGATCTCCATGTTCTGTCAATTTAGCAAATTTTCATAGAGACTTTTGTACCGTCATAGAAAGAAAGCATAATGGAATGTATTTATTGAGCAACTACTAAGGAAACTGAGGGTCAGTGAGGTCATGAAACTTACCCAAAGTCAAATGGCTGGAAAGTGGAAAGTCTGTCTGATTTATGAGTTGCTGTTAATTTGTTTTGGGTTATATCATCTTTTATTAAAAATTATACTTACATTAGCAAGTTGCTAATTATACAGTATCATACTGTCATAGAAGTAGCCTGTATCCATGTCAGCAATGCTGGTACTGTATAGAAACAATGAGGGGCAGGGATCCAGGCCTACAGCTTCTCTGTGTCAGGGTTTCTGTGGTACCACTGGCAGCTGTCAGACTCAAAAAATATTTTGACTCATTTATCTTTATTGATTATTTGGTATTCAAGAGCTATATACACAAACTTCAAGTAGAAATATGTATTAGCTAGTGGAAGGTATATTCTGTGGGCTTCATAGGTCAGAAACAATGGTGTTGTATAGACAAATTTCATGATATTAACTACCTCTGAAAACAGGTATGCTCACATAAGTATGCAAACTATGGAACATAATTTTAGAAAAGCTTGTAAAGGTTTATGTAAATTTCAGTGTGCCCTTTCATAGGGATAATCAATCCCCTTCTCTCCACTCAATGTATTAAAATAAAAAATTAATAGCTGGCCATGACTTTCATAAGTATGCCCTTTTATGGAGGCTGAGAGAGGTCTACAAAGGCATTGGGTGTGGACTAGATAGTCCATAGTGGAACTGGGTATGTGCCACTAGTAGAAGAGAGATTCATAATTACCCTTTTAGATTTTTCTCTCATGCCATGAAACATTGATCATGCCTTTAACAAATAGAAACATTATTATTACTTATCATTTTCCTAATGGTATTTTGCAAGTCGGGGATATCCAACAAGTATTCATAACATTTGTATGACACTCCACATTATATAATGGAACACTAATTTCCAATAATATTCTGGTTTAAATTCAAAATGCAATGATCCTTGCTTCCAGTTTGATTTTTTCCTCATATTTCACTTGGAATCTGGTTCAGTTTATCCTGTGATACGCTGATGAGGATGCTTTCATTCCATGCTTTACTAACTCTTTTGTAGATGATTTATAGTTCCATTAGCATTGCCTGTAATGACAGCCTATTTGCTGAGCTCCAACATGACTCTCCTCTCCTTATCTAACTCCCAGAGCCTAAGAACGGTGAAGAGTGAATAAGAGTTGTGCAGGGCTTGGGAGGCCACCACAACTTGTGCCCTCCCAGTACAAGAAGCCAATGGCCAGGACAGTGGTCTCCATAGCTTTCAACTAGGTCTCCTACCTTTGTGAATAAAAAAATGGATAAGTGTGCCTCAATCATATGGACTAGCTATAACATAAAAACTCAATGAAGCTGAAGTCGAGAGCATGGGTTGTCAGGTTGGGACCTGTTGTAGAGGGTCCTGGATTGTGGGCTCTTACAGCAGTGACATATATTCAGGAGTTGTGACTCATATTTCTGAATTCTGAGATACTGAGCTGATTGTTTATAACTTGGTCATTCTTACAGACTTTGAGTGTTTATGTGATGCCTGAGACAGAGTTGGATCTCTGAAGCTATGAAAGTCAGCACTACCCCACACAGGGACTGTTTGAAAAGTTGAAAAAGTGATCAGACTTTGAGTAGAGATATGAATGAAGCTGATGTGAATGGAACTAAGGTAAATCAGAGTGCAGGGTGGGGATGATATGGTCTATATTTCAGAACTTCAGCTTCTGTGTGAGACCAAAGGTAGAGATGTTTACTTGGTGTAGGGTTTGTATTTTGAGTAGTACATTTCTTAACATGACTTGTATGCTCAGTTTAGTTGAATGCCAAAGGTCATGGAGTCTTGAATAGGGTATGAGATCTTGTTGGCCACCTGATTAGTATGATGCCCCATATATGCTCCAGAGTAATTTGGGCAGAAAATAAAAAGAATTTGTGAGCCCCCCTTGGGGGACTGGGGAGAAAGGAGGAAATATTCAACTTCCCCATTTGGAGAATTTCTGGTGTTTTTGCAGGCAGTGGGGATAACCAGATCAGTGAGCCAGGCCCTAGATTTTGGGGTTCACTCCCATGAAGCTTATTCCTGCAAAGGATAGGCTAAGCATACTTAAAATTAGGCCCAAGAGTCACACCCAGAGAACCTCTTTTGTTACTCAGATGTGTCCTCTCTCTAAGCCACCTTGGCAGGTGAAATTACTGCCCTCCCTCCCATGTGGGACACGACTCCCAGAGGTATAAATTTCCCTGGCAATGTGGGACAGAACTCCCAGGATGAGCAGGGACCTGGCATCAAGAGACTGAGAAAGACTTCTTGACCAAAAGGGATAAGAGAGAAATGAGACAAAATAAAGTTTCAGTGACTGAGAGATTTTGGACAGAGTCGAGAGGTTATCCTGGAGGTTACTCTTACACATCATAAAGATATCCCTTTTTAGTTTTTGATGTATTGGAGTGGCTGGAGGGAAGTACCTGAGACTGCTGAGCTGTGTTCCAGTAGATTTGATTCTTGAAAACAATTGCATAAAGATAAAACTTTTATAATGTGACTGTGGAATTGTGGAAACCTTATGTCTGTTGCTCCTTTTGTCCAGGGTATGGATAGATAAGTAAAAAAATATGGATAAAGAATGGATAAACAGTAGAGGGAACAAAGGGTAAAATAAATTGGGTAGATGGAGATGCTAGTGGTCAGTGGAAGGGAGGGATGAGAGGCATGGTATGTATGAGTTTTTTTTCCATTTTGTTTCTTTCTCTGGAGTGATGCAAATATTTTAGGAAGGGATCCTGTTGATGAATGCACAGCTGTGTGGTGGTGTTGTGAGCCACTGATTGTGTACCATGTATGGAATGTATATGTGTGAAGATTAATAAATAAAAATATTTTAAAAAAATGGATGAATAAATCCAGGAGACGTCAACCAATATGGTGAAGATGACCACATTCATTAGCTTATAATAAAGCCAGTCATTGTACATGAAGACACAAGTCATCACAACCTGGTAAGAGGAGAGGAAATGAAGAACTGTCATTGAGAAAAGGAGCTATAACAGGATCTTGATGATGGAAAAAGTAAGCAAATTTAATATTTATTTAATCAATTTATTATTATTTCTTCACTAATGATTGTGCTGTTCCACCAAGGATTTGAGGAAAGGAAGACAATAAAATAAAGAAGACAATAAAATAAAATTAAATGAAGAAAAATAAGTCAGGGCACATATGATAAGATAGCAAGAAAAGATGGAGGGAAATTCAGAAATCAGAGCAATCAGTGTTCTTCACCATACTGAAGCTGTAGATGGCAAAGCCACTTTGGAGAGAAAGGTGTTCCCTCGTTCGTGCTACAAAGGCTCTTCCGATGTACTTAAATGAAAGCTGGTGCTTTGGGGAAGAGTTAATGTTAACTCATTTTACTCTTCCTCATAAGCTGATTTAGTCTTTTCATTTAAAATAAATCTAGCTTTCTAAAGTTTCCTTGCTTATTATCCTTTTTACTTATCATATTGAACTTTCTCATTACTGCAAGTGATATTTATTTTTAGCAACCAATTAAAAGTTTAGGCTACTAGGGACTTTGTAGAGTGCAGCTCTTCTAAATCAGCCAACGGGTGGACGATATTCACACGTTTTTATTCTTGCTAGACAAGTACTGAACGTACAAATATAACGGAAAGTGTCAGTTTCTATAATGGCTTGTTTCCTATCCTATTTCTGCATGTATCGAACCTAAATGAACCTGAATGGCTCAGTTTTGTTTTTTAAAGTAGCTTCTATTTTATTTAATAATGATTTTTTAATTAAAAAAACCTTCCAACTATCCCCCTTTGGCCCAGAAATCAAAGAAAAAATATTTTTATCTATTTATGAAATATAATTATTACTTTATTAATGGATTTCCTACAAGACAAATCCCTCTATGATAGTCCAGTGTTAGAAAGTTCCATTGTGGGTCAACACTGAATGATAGTTTCAGAAGTCCCTCCATTGAGAATTAGAAATTGTTGAGCCTTAAAGAAATTTAATTTGAAAATTCAAATTAGTGCTACTTGATGCTACTGAGACTTTCTAAGTTTTGTTATTGTTGTTACTCAGGAATACTATTAGAACAATAACTTATTTATCCATGCTAATAAAACAAAAATTTAAAAAATGGTCATAAATGATTTTACTGAAAATAATATCTAAAATATCCTCTAAGGTTATTTTGTATATTTATCTTTAAAATACAGAAAGTTTACACATTGTAGATCTATGTAAAATTTTTAGTTCTATATTTTTATGCATTATTTATTTCTCCAAAGTAGCTTTGTATTTATACTTTCCATTTTAATGTTTGTGTATTATATATCCAACTGGCACATCATTTACCTGATTATTGTATTGGTATTAAGCATTTTTATTACTTTTTTAAAACTTTTTTCATATTATAAACGTATAGTAAATGTCCTCATAAGCTATAGAACACACTTTGGGCAATATCAATCTTTTGAAAATTATTAAAACTAGCTTCAGAGCCCAGCATATGGAAAATTTTTGTAAATGTCCTACATGCACATGAAAAAATACGTTTATTCTGCAGTTGTTGAATGCACATTTTATATACGTCACTCAGATCAAGTTGATCATTCTTGCTATTAAAATCTTCTATATGAGCACTGTTTATTAGAACAATGTCTGATAGAAATACATATTTTAATGATTATATAAATATATGCAATCCATATTCATAATTCTTATTTTAAATTTTCCAGCAGCCAGATTAAAAATGAAAAGAAATAGGTGAAATTAATTTCAATCATATATTTTCTTTAACCCAATATAGCAAAAATATTATCATTTCAACATGTAATTTGTATAAAATTATTCATGAAAAATTTTTTTCATATTAAGCCTTTAATAGCTGATGTATATTTTATAGTACAGTTTTGTTATCTGTATTTAGATTTCACAAAATTTACCATTGAAATAGTAGACTCACATATCCAAGTTGCTCTAACTTAAACATTTTTCAATAACTAGATTTAGCACCCCAAATTCATTTTACTTTAATATTTACATACCCACTGACAAAAATGATTTATCTATTTAGAATTTCTCTGAACTTGGTGTAAAGGCATATCACTTTCAAACCTACATCTGTCTAAGTTTTTAAGTACATTTACTAATTCTTGTGCCAACTCAGCATTAGCATCAATTTTAAATAGGTATTTGAAATTTTCAATGTGAAAATGGAAAAGCAACTCTAAATGTATCTATGTCAGTGAAGAAGCATTATTCAAATGTTTCTTGTAGCATTTGCAGTCAATTGATATGATTATCAATTATAACTAAAATCTTCTGAATGTTAATTCATTTTAGAAGCATATATAAATATTATTATTGATTCGTATTAAGAAAGTATTTAATGACAACATAAATTTTCATATCTGTTTAACTAGGTTACAATAAGCATTTTCTTTTCTTAGAGCTTCAAATTTCGCTCATTCAAATGCAGCGTGAAATCAGTGAGAAAACATAAATGAAACTGCCTTATATTTTGTCATCTTTGATTATTGAATATTTGGCAAACATCCCTTTTGTTTCAAGGAAATCTTGATTTGGAGTTAACAATATCCTAAATGTTTGCAAAGCTCTCCCACAACTCAACCAATGAACACTGGCAGAGAATACAAGATAATTAAATTAAATGCTTCCTATGTTTTCAATAGCTCCATAAAATTGGTAATGATTCATAGCATTTGCATCTATATACTGAATGATTTTGATAACTGTATGCCTGACACTTTTCACAGAGATTGCTTTAGAAAGATGAGCACAAATATTTTCAATATGTATCACACAGTGGAATAAAGTAAGGAGAGAAATATCAGTTTCTTGTTTAAAATTTTCAGTAAACCCAGATTTTTGACCTACTATAACCGGAGCACCATCATTAATAGTAATAGAAAATATTTTTTGTATCTAGCTGAAGTTCGTCTTTGACAGATATGAAAGATTTATGCCACAAGTTCAAATATAATTGTACAGTAAATATTTAGGCTTTGAATTGACATTTCTTTGTAAATTTAAAAGTCCTTTGAGACAAAACATACCCAAAGTATTATTTGGACAGGGTCTCTTAATTTGCACAATTCATATAAAGCAAAAGAAAAGTGCTTGCAATTTTAAACAAATTCAGTCAATTGATCTTTGACATTTTCAGAAAGGTCTTATGGACCTTTCTGAATGGACAACAGTTTGGTAGCTTAAATGAAGATTATCTGCTTTTTGTAAAATATCATTTTTTACTTTCCTCATTTTCTAACAAATTTTCCAAATCTGAAATAATTTATTTTTTCCTCTCTATCTAAAATTGATTATTTTTCATGTAAGAATCCACACTGTTTTAGAACTGGCCAAAGTTACAAACTCGGATACTGTTGAAAATTGTTTAAAATTTTTTATTGGACATGCAATTCTGATATGAGGTGATTAATTTGTCTTTTTTTGGCATGGGCAGGCGCCAGGACTCAAACCCAGTTCTCCAGCATGCCAGGCAAGAATTCTGCCATTGAACCATTGCTGCACCGTCCTGTCAATTGTATTTTAATGGTTGAAAGTAAACTTCCTATTAAATTCAGAATGTAAAAATGTCCCTTATTATTCTCCACTTTATCTTAAAATTTCTTTTCAACACAGCAGACTTCTTTGCTTCACTCTGCAGGAATTAGTTTTTGGCCTTCTGAAGTGTCTCTAATGATATCTAGTAACCTTTTTGCACCTCAAAGTCAATTTTTTTGTTTGTTTGCTATATGGCGGGGTCACATCTCATTATTTGTCCATTCTGTTACTGCAGCAGCATTTGTTGAATTTTTTTTGTTTGCTTTTTTGTTTGTTTTGCTTGTCTGTTTTTTTGGAAGTGCATGGACTGAGAATAGAACCCAGGTTTCCCGCATGACAGGCGAGAATTCTACCACTGATCTACACTTGCACCCCCTCAAGTCTATTTTATATTTTATCTGAATTAAAAAATAACTACACATGATTTCTTTTAGTTAGTGTGTGCATTGTGCACCATAGTGTGCTATAAACATTTAACAACTGACTCTCTGGACAGAAAGAAAAAAGGCGCTGATTTGTGGTGTTTGACAATTTCTGTGATGTAACTATTGTCATTATGACCAATTTCAAACTTCTGATGTGGCATGCTCACAGAATTCCTGAAATGTTAACAATTGGTTCCCATGAGACAGTATGAGCCTGCTGCAACACTCTACCAATTATATATGTTTTTATTTCAACTTGCATGTGATCTTATATTTAAGGGGTGTCTCTTGCAAAGAGCATAAAGTTTTTTTAGTTTTCTTTCTGGTCTTACAATGTTCATCTTTGATTAGGGTATTCAGATATATATATATATTTTTTAACTTTTTATACATTTATTGTTCCCCCAATGGGGGGGTGGTGCACCGTTCCTGGAAGTACTGCAATACCAGGTCGATGTGTGGAGTGGACGGAGCAAGCTCCTATTCCATCTCTTAATTCCAAAAATCCATTTAATGTATTGTCCTCGTATAGGGGACATATCAGATATTAAACTGATAAGAACAGATACTACACTTGATCTTAGCCAAAAGGCCGAGAAGCGATGATTAGGGTATTCAGATATTTTATACTTATGTCATTACTGATGTATTTGGTTTAAGTCTATTATCTTACTATTTGTTTTATATGTCTCACCTGTTGCTTTTCCTCTTACTTTTTGCCCTTTAAAATTAACCAATTAGTTTTTTTTCTTTTTTTTGGGGTGCGTGGTCTGGGAAACCAACCCGGGTCTCCCACGTGGAAGGTGGGCATTGTAAGCACTGAACTACCATGCACCCCAAACAATTAGCTTTTATTACAGCACATACCCCTTCAATTATTTTGACAGCTCTACACACGCTCATTATTTTCTTTGAAATTAAAATATACATCCTGATACATTACGCTCACCATAAATCAGTATTTTTGCCACTTGCTGGAAAATGCTAATATCTTGGAATGCTTTAATTCCATTTACCACTCTCTTGCCTGTTTTGTGCTATTTTTGTAAAATATTTAAATTCTCTCTACATTTTAAACACCACGTTTTGACTTGCTAAAGCTGCTGGAATGCAATATATCGGAAATAGATTGGCTTTTTCCATAGTTATTTATTAAATTACAAATTTACAGTTCTAAAGCCATGAAAACGTCCAAATTAAGGAATCAAGAGAAAGATACCTTCTTTGGGGAAAGGCTGCTGGCATCCAGGGTTCCTCTGTCATGTGGAAAGGCACATGGTGACATTTGCTGGTGCTTTGCTCCTAAATGAGTGAAGGGCTTCTGGTTTCAGTGGATTTCTCAGCTTCTGCGGGTTCTTTTAGCGTCTCCTGAGACCTTTTCTTTCTGTGAGCTCTCTCCAAAATGTCTCTGCCTTTTATCCTCTCTTAAAGGACTCCAGCAAGGGGATTAAGACCCAACTTAAATGGGCTGGGACACACTTCATGGAACCAACCTAAGAAAAGGTCCCACCCACAATACGTCTGTACACGCAGAGATGGATTATAAGAACAGAGGCTTTTCTGGGGTACATAACAGATACAAACCAGCGCACCCCACAAGATATGTTTATTATTGTCTGCACACTCCGTAAGACATGTTCATTATTGTTTTTTAATGCAATTTTGATTTAGTTTTAGCCACATATTTAACTTATTTTTTTCACCGAATGTCTGTGATTATGTATATTCATATTCTCTCTACCAAAGAATACCTTTTAGTTTTCTTTTTATCCAAACCTATTTACAAGAAATGTTCTTTATTTTAAAATATATATATTTTTTCTTTACTTTTAGGTGTGTTTTTATCAAGAATAGAATTTTAGTTTAGTAGACGTTTTATTTCAGCCTTTGAAGATAAAGCTGCCGTTAATTTTCTAGCTTCCATTATTTCTATTGAGATGTTATCTGCTGTTATCAACAATCTTTGCTCCTTTGAGGGTGATGCGTCTTTTTTTCTCTGACTGTTTTAAGATTTTTTCTTTGTCTTTGGTTTTTTTATAATATGCCTAAAATAGTTTTCCTTGATATTAATAGAACTCTTAATGATTCTTGAATCTGTGGCTTGATATCTTTCATCAATTTTGGAAAATTTTTTGCCCATAATCTCTTCAAATACTGCTTCTGTTCCCTTATCTCTCTCTTCTCATTTTCTGGAACCCTAAATATATAAATTAAACTTAGACCTGGATATTTTAAATTTATCTTTGTTACAGGTAATGGATCCTCTATTCAACTTGGTCTAATTTGCCTATTGCATTCTTAATAATTTCAGTTCATTTATTTTTCAGTTCCAAAAATTTCATTTATACTTGTTAATTCTAGTTCTTTGATGAAATCTCCATTTTGTTATCAATTTGTTGAACATTAAATATTATTTTATTTTTAATACTGTTATTAAATCTAATACCTATAACCTTGTAAGTCTTTTTCTATCATCTGCTTATGTCTTTTTTCTCTTCATATTCCTGGACTTTTAATACTAAATATTGGAAACTGTCTATAAAAACTGTAGCGGTTCTGGATGACTATTTCCATCTGGAGAAGAGCAGATCACTTGAATTCAGTCATGTCTTTAACTGAATCAAAGCTTCATTGCAGCCATTCTAAGACCTGCTTACCATTCTAATTTCAATGAGAGTCCTTCTGAAGCTCTGAGATGTTTATCAGTATCCCTCCACATAAACAGGCAGTCAACTCCAGTTTTATCTGCTCAACACAAAGGGGTAGTCAATAGTTTTGCTTAGATTTTCAGCTTGGTAGCAGGCATTCTTTGTTGACACTAGGCTTAGCACCCCTTAGGAATCAGCAAATGTCTCAAGTGGAAAATGTGCTCAGATTGTCAAATTCACTTTTCTGAGCACAACTTCTCCATAGGATCTTGGTCCCTTAATGTCTTAGTAAACTTAAACTCCAAATATGTCTTTTCAGCTGACAGCCCCACTCAGTTTCTCTCTTTTAGCATCCACTTTTTGCTCAGCATTTGAGTCTCCCTGCTCACGTTACTTAAGAATTTGCTCCTGTTTTGAAGGGAAAAACACTGCAAAATGCCAGGCTCACTTCAGTGAGTTTCCTTTCTCTCTGTGGTCTAAGCTTCTTAAGTCCTGCTGCCTTGGTCACATTAGGATGCTTTCAATCAGGTTTTATTTTTTAACTTTATTTTAAATTTTATTTTTACAAGTTTTTCTTGTTATTCTTAGTGGAATAATTGCTTTTCACTAGGTGCATATATTATAGCTAGAAGCAGAAACCTTTCTAAGTCATAGAAACTAAGGCTTATTATGGACTTTTTTCCCCGTATACATAAAGAATGCATGTTCGTTATAGCAAATACTGAAGATGAAGGAAATTAAAATAGATATTCATCTTCCAGAGAGAATTACTTTAACATATATAAAACCAGTTATCGTCTCTGCTATATTATATTTATAAGTATAGTTTTTGCCTAAATGGAATCCCATATAGGAATCAGCTTTTTTAAAAAAACTTAGCTGTACATAATAAATATTTTTATTTATATTTGTCATTAAGTATAATTCTATGACACATTTGAATAAATGACTGCATAGTATGAATGAACCCAGCCAGATTTTTAAAAACTTTTTACTATTTAAAATAATGCTGGGATGAACAGACATATGTATAATGTTTTTGTTTAGCACATATTGTCTCATTACAAACTTCTTATTATAGACACAGATATATTTAAAAGTAGAGAAAATAGTGTAAAGAACCTCCAAGTACCTGAAACACAGTGTCACCATTTCAACAAGATTTTAAAATGTGATTTGGTCCCCAATCTCAAAAATGATTGAACAGTTCACTCCTGTGTGTTAGGGAATGGAAATAGCTGTCCATTTTGACTTCCAGTAGATGGTAGGTTTTTTTCTCCCCCAACTCCAAGTATTTGCCTTTTCAATTTCTTATATCATAATGTACAATAAAAGTTTCAAACTTATAGAACTTCAGCTTATATCTAAACAACAGACAGTCTTGAACAACAGTGGAGCTAAATTTACATTGCTACTTAAAGTACTCAGGACTATTTGAGCAGGTCCTCAGGTATTTTGTTTTTCCTGGGATCCCTGAAAAGGTTGGGAGGAGAATGGGGAAAGAGACATGGGCCTTTGGGCTAAAGGTCAAGTTTCTGGAAACTAGAATGATTAAAACTCCATATATGTAGGAGAGGGACAAAACTGTAAGATAATTCTCATTCTCGGTTGGGGGATAGGTACTCAGTGGAATTTATTAGAATGTGCTCAGTGGGCCCAGGTACAACCGTTCCTAGCAAGCTACATAGGTGAGTTTAATGCTCAGTTAAGGTTTTAAGTCACTGATCTAATACAACATATTTTTTAGAATAAATTCTATTTACTAGAATATTTATTGGAATATTATTAGCTAATATTAAGTCACTGATCTAAACCCTCAGAATTATATATATATTATATATTATAATTAATATATAATTCAAAATCATACACTGAGGCAAATACCATTGCATACACAGTTCCATTCATTCTTTCAGGAACTATTTTAATAGCTATTAACGAGTTCATTGCCTTTTTTGTATTTTTATGACTTTTATTTCATTGCTTCTCGTTCTTATCTTTATATTTCCTTTTGTCTGTTTACTATGGCTTTTATTTTTCTTCCCTTCCCCTCTCCCTAATTTATTATGATGTAAGCAGCTTAGGCTATTGGTTTGAGAACTTTTTTCTTTTCTAAATTGTATTTTATGTCCTTTTGATGAATTGATCTCTTTATCATTATGAAATTATTTTCTTTATCCATGTTAATTTTTTTACTCTGAAACTCAATTTTTCTGATATTAAGATAGTCCTCCAGATTTCTTTTTAATTAGTGTTAGCATGGTATATCTTTTATTTATCCTTTATATTTAGTTCTATTTGGGTTTTATAGTTTAAGTGTATTTCTTGTAGGCAGCAGTAGTTAGGTCTTGCTTCTTTATCTAATTGAAAAACATCTGGCTTTTAGTTGGAGGCATTTAGACTATTTACATTTAAGGTGAATATTAATGTAATTAAGTTAATTCTCTCATCTTGCTATTTGTTTTCTACTTGTTCCATACATTCCTTATCCCCCTTTTCCCTCTTAGTTTTATTATTCCATTTTATTTCTTTTGCTTGCTTTTGTTTTTAGCTGCAACTCTTTATTTTGTTAATTTAGTGGTTGCTTTAGTTACTATTATATACATTTTTAGTTTATCACAGTCTATTTCAAGTGATATTGTTTCACTTCGTGTATGGAATGAGAACATTTCAAGGCTATACGTCCATTTCTTCCCTCTCAGTTTATGTGTTTTCATCTACATGTTATATTTCCCATACTATATTGTTTTTCTTATGTGTTTTTTGTTTGGACAGTCAATTGCTTTTCAAAGAGATTTAAGTAATAAGGGAAAAAAAAACATATATTTACCCTTGTAGTTACAATTCTGTTGCCCTTTATTCCTTTGTGTAGATCCGTATTTCCATCTGGGAGCATTTTACTTCTGACTGAGGAACTTCTTTTAATATTTCTTATACTGCAAGTCTGTTGATAGTGAATTATTTTAGCTTTTGTATGTTTTTTAAAAGCCTTTATTATGCCTGTGTTTTTGAAAGATAGTTTCTATGGCTATAGAATTCTAAGTAAAGAGTTTTATTTTTCCTTTCAGTATGTTAAACATTGTTCCACTGCCTTTTGGCTTGCATTGTTTCCAATGAGAAATTTGCTGTCATTCTTAGCTTTGTTTCTCTGTAATATTAATGTCACTTTTTACCTGGCTGTTTTTAAGAGAGATTTCTTTAAATCACTGTCTTTAGGTAATATGATTATGGTGCGTTTTGATGTAGGTTTCTCCATGTGTCTTGTCCTTTGGGTGTGTTACAATTCTTATATTTGTGAGTTTATAGTTTTTATCAAATTTGGGAAAAATCAGCAATTATTTCATTAAATATTTCTTTCTGTGCCTTTGGAGTCTCCAGCTATACATATATTAGCCTACTGGTAGTTGTTCACAGCTCATGGATATGCTCTTCATTTTTTAAAAAACTATTCTTTCTCTCTATGTTACTTTTTTCTTCCTTTTTTCTCTTTTTAAATTTTTTATTGACAAATGTTCACATACATACAGTCTATACATGGTGTACAATCAATGGCTCAAAATATCATCTTTTAATAGTGTATTCATCACCATGATCACTTTTAGATCTTTGTTACATTTTTGATAATTCCTATTGCTTTT
Organism: Myrmecophaga tridactyla; assembly: GCA_004026745.1. Classification (NCBI taxonomy): domain Eukaryota; kingdom Metazoa; phylum Chordata; class Mammalia; order Pilosa; family Myrmecophagidae; genus Myrmecophaga; species Myrmecophaga tridactyla. Next base: position 26,624 of record PVIY010002780.1, on the reverse strand, counting down.
CCTTGGATTCATCAGTCTTTCTTCTGCAATATCTAATCTGGTGTTATTCCCATCTGGTGCATGCTTCATCTCAGATATTGTAGTTTTCATTTTTAGAAATTTGATTTGAGCCAATTAAAAAAATTTCTGATATTTTGTATTTGTTACTCTTAGAAAATCTGATTTCAGACATAGGTCTGAGTTCTAGAAACTCTCTCAAGGCAGTAAATTGAGCAATTGTATCAATTGTCTCATTGATTTCCCATATCTTAGGGATCATTGTCCTTTGGCTGATATCCAGTGTTTTCAAATCTGACATTTGATGTATTTTGTTGTTTTAGGTGGGAGGATAACTTTGGTCACTATTACTCTACCCTGGCCAGAAATAGGCTAAGGACATCAATTGCCTTTTAGTAAACAAAAGTGACCAGAAAGTTATGAAATCTGACCAGGATATTGTTAATGGACAGGAAGAAAGATTTGACAGAGGATGGTTGCCACTATTGTTTGGAAAAAAAGAAAAGTTTTATGATCTTATCCTTGATGAATTGAGACTTTTCAATGAACTATTTATTTGTACTTCATGTACACTCCATATATGGTCACTTGAATACATTAGGCATTTAACAAATGTTTACAGAATAACTAAATGGATGAATAGGTACACATGTTTCTCACTTTCTGATGCTCTTTTATTTATTACTGCTTTTATTAAGCTGGTAGCGTAAAATTTTATTATTTGAATATAGTAACATTTTTCATTACTTTATGAATGAAAAAGTTCTAGTTTGCTAGCTGCCAGAATGAAATATATCAGAAATGGAATGGCTTTTAAAAAGGAGAATTTAATAAGTTACAAGTTTACAGTTCTAAGGCCATGAAAATCTCCAAATTAAAGAAAGTCTGTAGAAATGTCCAAACCAAGGCACCATCAAGAGGTCGCCTTTACTCAAGAAAGGCTGCGGAGCTGGGCATTCCTCTCTCAACTGGGAAGACACGTGGTGAACATGGTGATAGTCTGCTAGCTTTCTCTCCTGGCTTCTTGTTTCATGAAGCTCCCCCAGGAGCATTCTCCTTCTTCGTTTCCAAAGGTCGCTGGCTGGTGGTTCTCTCCTCATTCTGTCATTGTTCTGTGACTTTCTCTCCTCATTCTCAAAAGGAACTCTCTCCAAAATGTCTCCTCTTTTATAGGATCCAGTAAACTAATCAAGACCAACGTAGAATGGATGGAAATATGTTTCCATCTAATCAAGTTTAATACCCACAAGTGATTGAGCCACATCTCCATGGAGATAACCTAATCAAATTTCCAACCTATAGTACTGAATAAGGATTAGAAGAAACCATTGCTCTCACAAGATTGATTAGGATTAAAACATAACTTTTCTAGGGTATATAAATCTTTTTAAACCAGCACAATACCATTTAATTTATTTTTTTCTTACTTATTGTCTTTCCCCTCCTTTCTATTTGGATATTATCTCTGTGGAGTCAGGTGTTTCTTTGTCTTTTCCCTTTTTTTTTTTTTCATCTCTCTATCCTTAGCTACTAAGGGAGCCTGACATTTATTGGCTGCTCAAGAACTTTTTAAGTGGAATGGATATTACAGATTATCAATTCACAGTAATCTAGCTCTCTTTTAACAAATTATTGAAAGAATAGGTGCTGTGCTTCCTACATTCAGGACACTTTTAGTCTATATTCAAAGCTAACTAATAGCCACTGAAAGTCATGGTTAAGTGTCCAAACAGAGGCCCAAACACTAATGATTTGGAAAGTGTTGACACCTTCTATGCTTTTAGTAGTGTCCATGTGACTAGAATATTATTTACTTAGGAGAAGAGAAAATCAGTCTGTCTAGTATGTGCCAGGCAATCTATCGGGTGCTAGGGCTGAAATGGTACAAAGACAGACACAGCTTTTACACTCTAATGGAATGCAAGATTATCACACAAAATTAGGAGGCAATGCCTCCTAATAACCACTAACAGGAAATAAATATGTTTCCAAATGTACTGGCAACAAATCCCTATTTTAGAAATGGGCAAATGGGCTGAGGGAAGTGAAGGGACATGCTTGATATGGGCAGTAAAGATCAGTAGGGGGATCAGAAACCAGGCTAAGAGTCCCACCGTCATTAGCAGCACATCACCTCTGGTGGAACCCTTGTATCCAACCCAAGACAGGAACTTGTGACATTGACACCACTCAGGGTCTCAGCCAAAGAGATCTTAATGCTACCACCATGAGAATGGTACTTCTGAATGATAGTTCCATTGGGCTGTGTTTCCCTGTTATGTATTTCCATATAATCATTAATTTGTCCTTTGTAATACTGTCAATTACCTTCTTAATGTGTATTTTTTTTTCTGACTGATAGAAAAATTCAGGCCTCTTGTTCACCAGTGGCATCTGCAGTGCCAAGCCCAGTATGGAAGCATGAGAAGCACTCAATAGATATTTGTTGAATGAATGAACAATTTAAAAAGAGGAAGAAGAAGATGAGTTCTTGGTTAGCAATAGAATTAAGAGGTAGTGACTCATGGCAGACATGGCAGAGGTTCTGTACAGTGGTGCTTGACAGGGTTTCCACATTTTGATATGAGAAAAAAATGAATCGAAGTTTGGGTATACTTTTTTCTCTTTATTACATCTAAATTCTTCAGATTGTTATTCATGGTGCTATTTTTCTTATTCTTCAATACAACTTTTCACTTATATGCTCTGTCTTAATCCTTGGGCTTCAGATTTTGATAAACGAAGGTTTCCTTGTCTATTCATTTTTCTTTAATCTCCTTTGTCATTTTGACTTACCATAATGACACTCAAAAAGATGGTTGTACATTAATATTGCTTCCCTGGGATTCAGCATATATAATGGGTGTCAGGAAAGATGCAGAATTTCTCCTTCTTTTAGAGGAAGAAAGAAATTATTATGAAAAAGAAATCCATCTCAATGAATGTTCCTTCTATACAGGAGGCGAAAAACACTATGCATCAACTAAACTGAAACAATCTGTCTTCTCACGAGAGCTGCAACCAAAAATTAGCTCAAATAATTTTTTTAAAGATAAAGCCTGGGTCTGTGATTTGGAGGACTGGTTCCATCTTCACTGAGAAGAAACTTGAATTTATTTAAATTATTAAGGGATGTACAATAATTATTTTGAATATTCCTGATCCATAATCAAATTACTTAAAAATAAAATTATTTTTAATGCTTCCCTCTCTTTTCTAGAGTCTTAGTCTTTTTCTGCCTCCGATATCTTCAGGGCTCTCTCTCACTTCCGTCATGCTCTGCTCCAATGTTACCTTTATGGTGAGCTCTTCCCTGGCCTCTTCATATAAAATAATACTATACCACGCCCCCAAATCTCAGAATATCCTATCCTTTTTCTCCTGCTCTATTTTTCTCCACTTCTCTTCTCACCATCTAACTTTCTATATATCAGCTTGTCCATTTATTATTCTTATTTATTAACTCGTCCATTGCTCATTTTATGTTTTAGCCCATTCTCCATTCCTAGAACTGAGTACAGTGCTGGGTACATAGTAGGTGCACACTGTTACATTCCTAACACCCTGTACATTGACAGCCCACAGTAGACATACATGTTCTTTTCTCTTAAGTATATAATCTTATCTTATTGTCATATGGCCACCATTAAATTGCATATATGTCAAGATCTTCCAAACCATTAGTGTGTTCCTCCTTGGAATTCCATTGTTTTGGCCCCTGCTTGCACACTTAACCCATAACCCTGATTTTCTGTGGTCTTCAGTTATCTTTTCATATATATTTTAAGTACCCTGAAGGTAAGAATTCATAGCACCTGGGATAATGTCCTATTCAACAACCCATTTTCAATGGGTTGTTGAGAGAGGACCAGATTACTTTGAATTGACAATTAGTAACATCTATGAACTTTATTTTTCCTTCTCTCACTAATGCTACCTCTTAACTCTTGGGTCTCAGAACAGTGGTGTTTGCCAAACTTATGACAGAAACCCTTATTTAGAAGCTCTATTTCACAGGATGCCATTTCTTTCCACAGCTCTAGAATGTTGGAGGAGAGAGGTTGAATGGCTGAATTCACTCAGGCTGGAGTTTTGTAGGGCAGGTCCAGCAGAAAATCAAGGATGTTCAAAATTTATGAAACTCATTGAATGACTAGCTAAAGCCATAGACCTTGGGTTCCAAGACAGATATGAAAGAAGTCAAAGGGAGCTGATAGATAAGAGCAAAACAAGCATATTCAGGCATGGGAGTTCTTGAGTGTTACACAAGGACAGGTCGATGGGTGCAATAATTGGAATTTATGATTTCACGTGTGGAGCAATTCAAGACTGCATGCTAAAATAAAGTTCATTGGAATTGAAAAGATCAATGGACTTGGGGTAAAATCATCCACTTTGTAAGTAGTAGAACTAATCCTGGAACTTGGTTCTGCTAAGTCCAGGGAGATTTACTTTTGAGTCAAGTATGAGTCTATACACAAGTCATATTTTTGATGTTGATAGGGAATCTGCATGCAAGTTAAGGAAGTAGATGTTCTTTGTACTGTTTCCTTCCCTTCTCCCCACTGTTTAAGCATCTTTTCATTATTTTTCTCACACTAGCATCTTTTTATGGTGAGTTGTAGTGGTTTTTCAGATTGTTTTAAAAAAATCACAATGAGAAGAAAGACAAATCTGTTCTGAGAAGCTAGGCTTTTCTAAACAAAGTATTTTTATCTCCAAATGGAGGGCTAGTTGGTGAATGGGAAATGAGTTGAGGCATGAGTTGTGGTGAAAATCATTTCAAAAATAGAATCATATGATATGAAAGGCACAATGACAGTGTTGATGGGGTGGTATATTTAACACTGAGATTATGTGGAAAAGAGGGGAATATTTCTTTCTGGGGGGGCTAGTCTGAAATAATCTTGTTATCATTTAGGAAGCTCTCCCAAAATGATTGTTTTTAATGATGATTAGATTTTTTTTCTCTAAAATAAATATAATTTGCCCCCTTTTCCCCATGAAAACACTGAAGCAATGTAATATGGTGTCTAAGCTCTTGTTCCTTGATTTAGTAAAAAAGCATTTACTGAGATTGTATTAAGTTAAGCAGTGTGCCCTTGAGTGAGCTACTTAACCTCTCTAAATCTCAATATGCTTACTGATGAATTAGTGATAATAACAACAAACTACTTCATTGCATTATTGTTGAGGAGCTGAAATGGAACAATGCATACAGAACACTAAGCACAGTGCCAGTCATGTACTTGTTAAATGCTAGACATGAAATCTTGGGCCTGTTCAATGCCAAGGAACAAAAACGTCATTTCCAATCTTGATTAATCTTTAGTGTTTGTAAGCCACACAAGGACAGATGTTAATGTCTATGCTCAAGAATTATTCATGTGCTTTCCTTTTTCTATGGTCTTCCTAAAGCAGCTATATTAGGTGACTGAAGAGAGTAATGCTTCTTTTTTTTTTATTAGAGAAGGTGTAGATTTATAGAAAAGTCATGCAGAAAATACAGAGTTCCCATATACCTCTCACCTCACGCATACAATTTTTCCTACTATTAACACCTTGCATTAGGTTCCTTTGTTACAATTGATGAAGCAATATTATTATAATTGTACTATTAACTCTAGTCCATAGTTTACATTAGGGTTTACTCACTGTTTGTGTTGTACAGTTCTATGGTTTTTCTTTTTGATTTTTATTCTAGTAACATACAACCTAAAATGTTCCCTTTTAACTACATTCAAATATATAATTCAGTGCTGTTAATTATATTCACAATGTTGTGCTACCACCACCACCATCCATTACCAAAATATTTCCATCTCCCCAAACAGAAACTCAGTACCAATTCATCCTTAACTCCCCATTCCCTACCCCCACTCTGCCACCTGGCAATCTGAATTCTAGTTTCTGACTCTATGAATTTGTTTTTTCTAATTATTTCATTTTAGCGAGATCACACAATATTTGTCCTTCCATGTCTGGCTTATTTCACTCAAAGAAGAGAGTATGCTTTGATAAAAATAACCTGAGTCAAATAATTAATAAGGCCGTTAGGGTTTAATTCTTGATTAGTGAAAGATTAATCTGAGATCATTAAATTTGGTGAAAAAATTCAACACTCACAGCAAGTACCTGGTGCCTTAAAGTACAGCCAGCAAACAGCATTATTCTAGTTTCTGATAAATACAAGGGCCAACTTGCTGCTGCTGGAGTTTTAATCATTGACAAACTAAGCTTCCAAAAATTGCATCTCTCCTCGTAATTCAAGCAGATGAGATTATTTTTTCCCAAAGATGTGATTGGCCCTTTCAGCAAAGGGGCGGAGATAACAGGAAAGTCTAGAAAATGAACACCTTTCACTTGGTGAAGTCTAAAATCAACTCAAGTGTAGAGTAACTAAGTGTTGCTTTGGAAAAAACCAGTAGGAAGACGTGGCAAAACCTGAGTAATAATCCCAGCTGGAAGACTGGGAGAGGAGAACTTCTTCTGACAGGCTCTTGAATTGGTGAGTTTTAACAGGGGGTGGGGTGGGGGGGGATAAGAAACAACAGGTTCTAAGATTTACCATTTGGAAAACAGGACTTTGAATTGGGTAGTCAATTAAAGAGAATTATGAGCATGGCTGAAGCATGTTTCATGAAGCAAAGAGGTAACAGTTCTTAATTCATTTTTAGGGCAAGCTCTTTTACTCTCCCTTTGTGGTTGTATGAAGCACTAGGAAACAAGTTTAGAGCTATTTCATTTGAGTCTTTTTGCTGAATGTAATTGATGAGTTAATTGGATTTTTTCCCCTGTTGAGTTTAGGACCAACTCTGTCAACAATTGCTTATAAAAGACATCTCAAAAATAGGATTTCAGATCGGAAGTAAAACAAGGGAGGCCCCCAGCAGTGGAATAATGAGAGGATATAAAATTGCAGTTTCTGATCTTCCTAATAGAGTACGCTGAATTTCTTGCCAAAGGAAATTGCGTCTTTACACAATTTTTTTTTTGCCCAGATTTTGTTCTTTTCTTCCTCTTATCTTCCTTTTCCTTCGCCCCCTCCTCCTCCTCTTCCTCTGTTCTCTTTTCACCTTGTTGGGTACTGAAGTATGATTTAATTGCGGAAATCCTGCATGTACTTCATGTGGAATGTTACCACCAAGGGCAACTTCGTAGCTATGAGTCAGAGTTAACACGCTCTGTGCAGAGGTATGAGCACAGAGCTGCAGTACTCGAATTTTGGGATTGAGCTGGGGGATTTCTGGCTCCCTCTTTCAAAGTAATTTTTTTTTTGCCCCAATTTCTTTTTGCTCTAGAATTAAAAAAAAAAATTTTTTTTTCTTTTTTGGGGGTGCGTGGTCTGGGAATCGATCCCAGGTCTCCCGCATGAAAGGTGAGCATTGTACCCCTGGACCACCCATGCACCCCTGCACTAGAATTTGAGAACTGGAGGGGGAGATAAATGTCCACAGTGAGGATGTAGTCAGAGATGCTGTCCTCTTGACAAGGATTTGCAGGTCCTTTAGTGCTGAGTGATGAAGCCGCTGGGGCTGCTGGGGTTCTGGCTTCAGCCCTGGGGCTCCTGGTGTCCCCTGAGCCCTCCAGCCAGCGTCCAGGCCAGGCACTTACACGTCTCACGTGCAGGCCTTTGGGCTGTTTGATGACTTCCCTCCCAGGGATTCTAGGGCGTCAGGAAGGTCCTCTGGGAGAGGACAGAAGAATGAACCTGATGTAAGAGCCGGGCACTGTGGCTGGGTATTTGAGTTGAAAGTGCCTCCTGTTTTGTGAATGAAAAGTACTGAGGGCTGATAATTAAAATAGTAATTGTTATATGAAATTTATACCTTACCAATTTTTACCTGGAAGAAGTAGATTGGAGAGGATGTGGGCATACATCCATTTGAAACATATTACCCCCAAGTTCAGAGGGGGGTTTGGATGAAATAGGTAGAGGTTTTGTGACACCTGACTTTTTGATTTTTAAACTAATGCTGACAACCTAAGAAAAGAAAAAAACAGATCTCTAAAGCTTATAACTCTCCCATTTTACCTCACACTTGTAAATGTGCTTCAAGCAGTACTGGTCAGTAATAAATTGACACAGACATTATTCTCAACAGACAATTCTGCCCCCTTTTTACACATCTTAGACAATATTGAATTGAATTGATCGCTGTCTTGCTGGCTTGGTTCTGTAGAGGAAAATGTTCTTGTCTTCCTTTCTTTTTTCCTTCCTTCTTCCATTCCTCCCTCACTTTCCATATTTCTTGCTATACTTCTAGTGAAGTGGATTGAAGGAAATACTACTGTTTTATTTTCTTCTCTAGTATCTTATTTGAAACACAGTAGAAGAAATCTGGGCAGTGTACGTGCTTTTCTGTTTGACAGCCATCTTCAGCTCATCACTAGTGTTCTTTTTGGCTGTGAATATTCTCCTCCGTAGAGAAGGTGAGGATCTCATTAGCACCAGCTAATAAATAAATGTTACCCCTCTGGAGATGTGGATTAGGGTATTTGAGCCCCCAAACTATTTACTTTATTCTTGGTTGCTACCCTGCTTTTTGAGATGCTCATAGATATTTTTTAAAATATAAAAGAAAAATACTATATCCTATATACATCAAAATAATCCAAACTTCACTAGAATATAGATTGTATCTTTGATATATTAGTATTGGAGTTATTTTCACTTAATGAGCATTAAGCACCAGTAGCAGGCAACACAGGAAGACAATCCTTTATGAAGAGCATGGTCCATGCTAATTGAGTTCACAGAACACTGGGTGAGCAAGAAGAGATGCAATCGCTAAAAAGAAAATCCCCAAGTTATCACTGGGGGGCCTGACCTGTGATTGACACACATCTAGGGCAGCCCTCGGCTCAGGGTCAGGGGCACAGGTGTGAGCTGTGCCTGTGTGGTGAGATTTCAGGGCTGCAGGTACAGTTCCTTGCAGCAAAAACTTCCACCTTAGCTCCTGCGCAGCGCTCCATGGGAAATAACTCATGCACTCAGTTACGTAATCTGTGAACAAATATTTAGTATATGAATGAATGCATAAGTGTCAACTTTCCATTAATATTATAAATAAGTTGTAGCAGATCATTTTAAAGAAATGTTGTAAAAGTTGTTATTTAAACAATTGGAAAATGCAAGTGCTCCCTCCAATAAAAAGTAAAGGAAAATTTACTGCAGATATCATTACATATAACTACCACTTTCAACCCCTTGTGTAAATCTTTCTAGATATTTTTTCTCTAACCTTTTCTTTTTCTTAAAAAAAAAAAGTCACAATTCTTTGTTAGTTTCTGCCCACGAAGATCTCACGGTGTCAACAGAATTTACCTTTTTTTTTTCTTTTTGGGGAAAATTTGGTAGGCGGGGAAGAGGAGATGGTGCTACAATACGGGGAGGGAAAACTTGAAGCTGAAGGGGAGTGGAGAGAACCTAGAACAAGTGAGGTAGGGACAGATTCCACTTCCTGGTTTTCATCAGGTCATTTCTGCCAGCAGTGAGCAACATCTGCTGGTGGTACTGGAAAGAGAGTTGGTCTTGAGTTGTTAGTTCCTTATCATGGGATATTAGTCCAGGGATGGCACAGGTTTCTGACATTGATGTAAAAGTGAGTCTGATAATGATCCTTTCTCCCATAGGTTTGTTGTGGATAATCCTTTAAGACAGCAGTAAAAACAAACAAACACGTACATGACAAGCACTCACATAAACCTGTGACAGGCCTCCTAAATTACTAATAAAGGTTTTCTTGCTTTATCAGGCTTAACACTAAATGAGTTTTACTCCTACTGGGTGAATATTTCTGTTGCTAACTGCTCATCTTTTCATTGGCATTCATCTCCCCAGCACTTGACTGCTTCTTTGTTAGCTTCCTGGGTTTGTCTTTCTGGGACATCAGTGGATTACAGCTGTTTCTAACTCCCTTCTCTGTGTCATAATTGTTGTGTCCCCTGATGTCTTTATTTTTAGGGCCCTGGCTTCTGCTAAAAGACCAAGTAACTAATTTCATAAACGCTTTCATGGCTGCTGATAGATTAAAGTCTTACAATCTTAGATAATATAACTCCAGAGGAGAATTTTGTGATGATAATGTGGGAAGGCAAAAAAGTGGTAAATGTCTCAGGGACAATGGGGAATAGCGGTTTGGGGCAGGGCCAATACACTCTGCATAACCAGCTCCTGCCTCCAGCCAGGGAAAATTTAGCAAGTCAAACGAAAACATTGCTGCCTAATATTTTTTGAAGATTTTTTTTAAGACTGGGTAAATTTGAACAAAATTGGATTCCTATCCTGTTTCCCCCAATAACTGAGTATTTATTTCTTTACAAATATTGCACAGATTCCACTGTGTCAATATATTATGCTTATTTTAAAACACACACAAAATTGAAAACTTGAAAGAACGTGCTAATTATGAAATGAAAAGTTTTAAAGAGTTATTTCATTTTATTTGGTCATAGAAAAGTCTCTTCTTTCAAGTTGTAGAAGTTTGCTTGCATTAGGTAGGTGTTTTTTTTTTTTGAGGGAGAATTACATATTTTTCATTTTTTTTTATTAAAGAAATGTAGGTTTATAGAAAAATCATGCCGAAAACGCAGAGTTCTCATCTTTTCCCACCCCACTATTAACACCTTGCATTAGTGTGGTATATGTATTACAGTGATGAAGGAATATTATTATAATTGAACTATCAACTATAGCCCATGGTTTACATTAGGGTTCACTGTGTTGTACAGTGCTATGTTTTTTAATTATTATTTTTTAATTTTAGTGACATATATACAACCTAAAATTTCCCCTTTAACTACATTCAAATATGTAAACCAGCGCTGTTACTTAGGTGCATGATGTTGTGCTACCATCACCACCTTCCATTACCAACATTTTCCATTCCCCCAAGCAGAAACTCTGTTCAATTTAAGCAGTCCCTCCCCATTCCCTACTCCTACCCTGGCCCCTGGGAACCTATGTTCTAGTTGATGATTCCATGGAATTCCCATCCTTGATACCGGCTTAATGTGTCTATTTTTTCTTAGGAAGTAACCCTTTACCATTTCCTTTTTCATGTCTGCTAAATAGCCATTTTATAAGTGTGTTCAATTTGGACATGGGGACTTGCATCTGGCTATGTCTTAAGTTACCCCTCAATGTTTTTTGTGGGTCATAGAAGATTTATTTTGAAAAGTTAATTCTGGTAATTCAAAAGGGATTTGAAATTGTTATAGGGGATGAGGGGGGAGGGAGTGATTCCAGCTTCTTCTGAAATAAGCTGTTACAAGGACTGTCTTATGAAGCTTTATTCATGGTCAAAAGGATCATTGATAAGAGTAGCAGATGTGAGAACAGTGAGATATATTTTATTGCTCAGAAGACTATATTAACATGAATAATCACATACAATTTACTCCAAGAGATTTATTTTATAGCTTGGTAAAGAAGCATAGATTCAAGAGGAATCTTGAGGCATCATCTTTGCCACTTTCCTCCCAATCCCTTCATTCTTTCACTGAAATATTTGGCTCTTCAAAGAAGCACTTCCATTTTTAGTATTTTAATGGTATGAAAGCTTTCTTTCAATGCACCTTTAGAATTCGCAATCACAAATATATGTTATTTTAATTCTTAATAATTCTTTAATACAGATTTACTTAAGCAGCATTTCTCAGAGTCTGTTGTCCCTCCAAGCCCTGGTCCCATGAGATACTGTGCAGGAAAAGAAAGTTTTCATGGCTACAAAATTTGGCAAAATCTTCATACCAAGGAACCCTCTTTATAATGATATTTCTGTAGATATCAGAGCCTTTGGAAATTGTGCCCAAACCACATTATTAAAAGAAGGACTATAACACAATGATGTCAGTATCTCCACTGAACAAAGCAAAAATAAGTGTACAGGCAATTCAGATGTGCAACTGGTGGAGCTCATTGGCTGGTTCTGATTATAGGATGCCCAGGGAGTAAAGGATGCAGTGATGAGGTTCCTGAGTATCTGGGAAGATAGCAGGGATACCATATGCAGTAGGCAGTGTTCAGTAGAGGAGGTGAAAGAGGGAAGGAAACAACCTTCCTTAATTAGCATAACGATGTAACCATGCCCATTCATTATTGAAAATGAAATGCCCAGAAAACAGATCTCTGAACAAAGAAATTCATCCCTGTATGCTGCATTTATTCTTTTAAGCAGTACAGCTAATGTTCTGTGGAAACATTTCTGGTGGCCACCTTGCTACCTCCTGCTTTTGAGAGTCCAAGTGCTGCACCCATGATGAAACTGTCACCACCACAAATTACATTTGTGTTTCAGTGGCATTGATAATGCTGATGCTAGTGACGATAACGCTCCCACATCTAATGCTCTCTCTTCTATGCATTGGTAGCTCCGACTTCTTTCTTTATGGACTGAAAGTTATTCTATGCATGTGTAGGTAAATGAGAGGAAGAATTAAGCAAACTGAGCACAATATAGTGCCCCTAGAAGTACTTTAAGGGGTTGAGAGAAGAGAAACTCTTTACTCAAGTAGCTGATGAAGGAACCAGATTTCTTATCTGAGGGATGTAGATTTTGGACAGGGGCCTGAAGATCAAGTGACATTTGAATAAATGGGGAAGAAGGGGACAGACATTACACGTAGGGGGAGAAACATGTGCCAAGTGTAGGGTTGGAAAAGAGCTTTTAGTGTATGAGGACGAGTGAGAAGACCCCAAAAAGCCCATTTATTTATGGTTCTCTACTTCTTCCTTTCACTTTGCTTCAGGAAACTACCTTGTTTTTTTAAACAAATGATTGGAAATACTCTTGAATATTTTATTGCCAAACTTAAGCAGCAATACAAATTTTCATGAGTGAATTTAGAAAAATATACCCACATGTGATATGGCAAAAGTAACTCTTTCGCCAGACATTTGAAGACCTACAGGACAAGGTCTGGGTTCACTGACTCAATTCCCATGGAACCATCCCTTTCCCATCCCGTACAAGCTTTATTTACAAGCTTTATGCTCATTTTTGTCTCCAAATTTTTGCTCATCTCATCCCCCCACTAAAGGTACCCTTTGCAGTTCTCACTGACTGTTAGAGCCGTTCTGGGGCAGCTAAAGTTTTACATCATTATTATCAATTCCAAGGTATTGAGTCTTATGCTGCTCAATGTCCTGAGAACTTCTAGACACACAAAACCAATTCTTGATATTATGACACACATTCATACACACACACAGACATCTACATACACACACAGACATCTACACACACACACAGACATCTACATACACACGCACAGACATCTACATACACACAGACATCTACATACACATGCACAGACATCTACATACACACGCACAGACATCTACATACACACAGACATCTACATACACATGCACAGACATCTACATACACACGCACAGACATCTACATACACACAGACATCTACATACACATGCACAGACATCTACATACACACACAGACATCTACATACACACACACAGACATCTACATACACACACAATCATGCAATCTATTTAATCTCAGAGTATATGATTATTCCTTGCTTTAAAAAACTATTGCCTAAAACCAAGTAGGGTAATATTTTATTGCTTTGCATTCTCATAGTATTATTTTCTTTTATAAAAATCAGTTGTATCTTTTCTCTGTTCAAAATGATCATTTTATTCTTCAACTCTCTGTAACAGGACACACCACTCTTATCTCACCTCATAATGCTGGGTTCATAGTAGATGTTCAATAAGTACTTGAATCAGTCATAATTATACATTCATTTAGCATGATATCCTGAGAAAATCTGGCATGCCCGAGCTCTCTCTTGATGGATGGGTAAATGTGGGAATAGTAAGTGTCCCAGCAACTAAAAACTACATAGAACTTCCCATTCACAAAATACTTTCAAATTCAATATCTCATTGTCCCTACAACAATGGTGAGAGGCAGATAAGAATGTCCCTTTTACAGATAACGGGATTGTGGTCCAGAGAGTGTAAACAATCTGCTTCAGATCAGAGGGGAGTGTCAGAGCAAGACTCAAACTCTGGCCTTATGATTCAGAGTCGAAAGTAGAGGACAGGACTGGACAGTCAGTGGGCACATGGAATCTGCAGCGAGGAGAGATTTTACCATAGGGAGGAGCAACCAAAGGCAAATCAGAATACTGAAAGATAAAATTTTGACTTGGGGTAGGTTGTGAGATGGGTGGGATTCCCAGCTGGAGACTCCTCTTTCTGGCATCTCCATTTCCCACAGCTCCCATTCCCACAACTCCCCCAAAAAAGGATTTTGATTGAACAATTACATAACTATGTTCTCAAACAATGTATGTATGTAGACAGTAGCTTCGACCAATTGGTTGCTTAGAGGGCCATGAGTGGGTTGAGAGGTCCAATTTAGGCTGTAAGTTGGCAATAAGGAAGAGGTTGAATCTGCCTTTGTTCTAGTTTGCTGGCTCCCGGAATGCAATATACCAGAAATGGAATGGCTTTTAAAAAGGGAAATTTAATGAGTTGCTAGTGTACAGTTCTAAGGCCGAGAATTAAAACAAGTCTATAGGAAAGTCCAATCAAAGGCATCTAGGAAAAGATATCTTGGTTCAAGAAGGCCGATGAAGTTCAGGGTTTCTCTCTCAAATGAGAAGGCGCATGGCGAACACAGTCAGGGCTTCTCTCTCAGCTGGAAGGGCACATGGTGAATACGGTGTCATCTGCTAGCTTTCTCTCCTGGCTTCTGGTTTCATGAAGCTCCCCGGGAGGCGTCTTCCTTCTTCATCTCCAAAAGTCACTGGCTGGTGGACTCTCTGCTTTGTGGTGCTGCTCTCTCTGAATCTCTCATTCTCCAAAATGTTTCCTCTTATATAGGACTTCAGAAACTAATCAAAACCCACTCAAATGGGTGGAGACATGTCATACCCTAATCCAGTTTAACAACCATTCTTAACTAAATCACATCAACCAGGGAGATGATCTCATTAGTTTCAAACATACAGCATTGAGTTAAGATTATTCTACCTTTATGAAATGGGATTTATATTAAAACATGGCTTTTCTTAGGGGGCATACTTCTGTTCAAACCAGCACAGCCTTCTTTGGAGAGGTTGAATTATACCTTAAGACCTCTGCTGATCACTGTTACCAGGTCCACCCCACTAGTAGGTTGATGTCTGCCTAAATCACTTCCCAAACAGGCCGAGTACTGACATCTACTGGCTCAATTAGAAATAGTCAAGTGCAAAAGTGATGGTAACATCAACATTAGTATTTCTTCCCATTTCTTAACAACTGCTAATCATTCCAAAGGAAGTTATGACATCAGCAGCATGCTTTATCCCAGGAACAACGTCCCATTCCAAGTCTTGGTATTAGGGATGTTGTGTGACTTTATTTTTGAAGAGGACCCATCAAAGAACTTTTGTAAACCTTTTAAAATAAAAATTCAGTAGGAACAGTACAAAGGCCTGTGTTTTCTGGGGGGTTCCTTCTTACTCCAGATTTCATCCTGGGGCAGGAATAAGCAAATTGAGAGACTGGATCTGGAGGGGCAATGGTGGGAAATAATGAAGTTGCTTTTTGTTTTAGGAAACCTGAGACCCAGATCCCTGCTGTGGATGAGCTTTGTGAGTTACTACCAAAATTGAATTCTTTTCTGAATGGCTCCAAATTCCAGCAGCACCTTGAAAATTTCCCTCGCTCTTAACTTCATTTACTTAAGATGTGATTTTTTTTTGTAATCAACACTCATTTACCAATGACTGTTTCTTCTCTTAATAAAGGTCTAAGCTCACAGAAGATGTAAATGATGGAGATGCTTTCTTGGGAAATTGGGATAATAAAACAATACTGCACTCTGACAAATTAAAACATATATAGTGTCAACACTCCATATGATATTTTCTCTCAGCTCAGACTTTAACAAACATTTTTAAGAAGCGGTAAAATGGATGGTTTGGCTTTTAACCTCTTATTCTCCCAGGGGAGTGGTGAAGCGGCCCAAAAGGGAAGCATGAGGGAGACGAGCAGAAAATGTAGGCTTGAATAATCTGCAAACACAATAACTGGATGTTGGACATACTTAGCTCATTGAAGGGAAATATTCATTTTTCATTAGTTATTAATTAGAGAATCAAGCCTGACCCTGGGATCTTGTTTTTCGTCATGAGACAGGAAGCATGGCTATGAGATGGTTGCATCTGGCTTATTCCAGTGTGCTGTGATCCATGCTGCTTTGCCTTTCAGACTCCTGCTAGCTCGTGCCCAGCATGGCGTTAAACCACACTGCCCCGCCCCAGGATGACCGCCTCCCGCACTACCTTCGAGATGGGGATCCCTTTGCATCCAAACTTTCCTGGGAAGCAGACTTAGTGGCTGGCTTTTATCTAACAATCATTGGTAAGCTTCCTTAACTCTTCTGTGCAAAGGCTGCAGCTAGAAAACTCATGGGCTAATACACTGATATTGCACAAAGAGTCCAACAATTGTGTGGCTGTTTTCAGTGGACCTGGTGAGTGGGAGGAAGGCAACAGGTTTGGATAGACTCATGACATTCAGCTTTTGGTTTAAGGAAACAGCTTTTTTCATCCGTATTATTAGAGATAAATATGCCACAGATAATCCAAAGAACCGTTAATGCGAAACAATTTATTTTGAGACTGTATTTCATTTTGCTTACTTAGGTGGTGGGCTTAGCTTCTAAGTAACAAAATTAAAGAAAATAATAACATTTAAACGGAATGCTTTTACTTTATAAAAAAATGCTTTGGAAACAATCATGAGATTATGGATTTATAAGGAACTCGTGAACTCATCTAGTTCAGCCTCCTCTTTTCACAATGAGGAACTCTGGCCCAGCTCTATTGTGACAATAGATATGCTGAGTTTACCTTGCCATAGAAATAAGTTTGCATCACTACAGCATACTTGAGTGATTTTGGTGAGAGTTGAAAAAAATATACTGGTGATAAATTGAAGTCAGCCCAGGGTCAAAAGATTTTTGTGCACAATCTACCACGTGGTAAATTCGTTTCCAGAGCTGTGCTGTCCAGTGCAGTGGCCGCTATCCACTGAGCAGTTGAACTGTGAATCAGCCAAACTGAGATGTGCTGTAGTGTAAAATATACACCAGATATTGCAGATGTGGTACCCAAAAATATACACCAGATATTGCAGATGTGGTACCCAAAAAAGAACATGAAATATCTCAATAATTTTTGAACAGAAACATAATGAACCCACGATATTTAGAAAATATTAGGTTACATCTTTTATTAACATTAATTTACTTATTTATTTTCCTTTGATGTACCTATCAGAACAATTCAAAATACGTATGTGGCATGCATTTCTGATTTACATTATATTCTATTGGACAGTACAAATCTAGACAACAAGTATTTAACCACCATATTTTTCTTGCATTTGAAATTGTTTTAAATTTGGGGAGCCAATTTCAGGTGGGTTGTCTTTAGGTGTGTCTGCCTTTTATCTTTTCGAATGTGTTAGATGTTGAGTCAAGCTTTCTCTCTTTTTCAGTCTCTCTCTCTCTCTCTCTCACTCTCTCTCTCTCTCTCTCCCTCTCTCTCTATCGCTGGCTAAGAATTCCACTTAACCTCCTAAAATTAGCAAAAGTCATTAGAATGGTCTTGAGATGTATGGTCAATGTTTGAGGTAAAAGGAAATCTACCAGACTGAATCAGAAACTCTTCTGCCAAGTGTTTTTCTGTGTCCTTGTTTTTGTTATGTTCTCACTGATTCAAATCAGAACCCGGGTCCCTTTAAATACAAATCTATTTTGAGTGCCCACTCTTTGCCACAGTTTAAGTTGCAAACTGGGCAAACTGTCTAGATGGGATTGGGCTGGTCTAACATCCATGTTGCATTTTTATTGAATTTCAGTACTTCTAGTGATCAGAAAAGATGGCAAAATACGTATCTTGCAGCTTGAATTTAATTTGTCTCAATTGCAAGGAATGAATTTAAAAGTAGCATCTTTAACCTGGAATATTAGTCCACTCCCCACCGTGGCATGAAGGATGGGAGGAAACAAAGCAGCCGGTATGGGTGGGTGGGGAAATCAGTAGTCTCTCACCCGACGCCTGTGGGGTTGGAAGGAAAATCTAGGAGCATATTCAAATGAGAGTGCCGAGGCGGAGCTAGAAAGCTGGACCTGAAAGAATCCCCAGATGAGAGGAGGGGACTCAGGTGAAGCAGGGAGCTTGGGGCAGGGCCAAATGCACATTACAGAACAGTCCTTCAGAGGGAGGAGAGGTGAGCTTGGCCCTGTCTTTGAAGACAGGCTTCCCTCCCGCTCCCCCCAGGGTGGCTCCAGTTTCCTTTCAAAGAACCAGAGTAGAATGAACAATATTTTGGGTGAGCTTGGTTACATACTGGAAGGTGAAAAGATAAATTTGTGTTTGGAATGGCGGGAAAATAAGTTAGAGACCCATTCTTCACCCTCTGCTCTTTTACTAATATTGTAAGTATTTAATTAGCATATTAACAATCTGTATAAGTTTCATAAAAAGTCTTAAGATTTTGATAAAAATCTTGATCGAAAAATGTCCCACCCTTTTCAGTCATTTCCTTCTTAATGTTGTTTTACTTCAGCTAGTATTAAAAATAAGTTTGCATTCTTTTGATACCCACAGAAAAAAATTGCCTATGGGTTTAGAAAGTGAATAATGTACACGCAATTAAGAAAAAGATGGCTATATTGATACCGAAGTGGCATGTGAAGCAGAGTTAGTAAAGAAAATGTAAGGAAAAGCAAGAAAATGAATAACTTCAAAAGAAGTGTAGACAAAGCAAGATGTGGCTAGTGAACTAAGATTAAAGTGTGTTTCAATGAGCCTTGTGTATCGAGTGCCTGTGCATACTTTCTGTTCGGGTACAAAGTAGGTGGCATTTGTGCATACTTTTTCCAGCCATGTTTTCACATTTTACTTTCCCGCTGTGCCTTGCTAGCTGGTTTCCTCTAATGAGACGTAAGTTTCATTTTCATTGGTTGGCTTTTCTATTTTATCTCCTCTTCTGCCCTAAAAAAGCTGAAGTGGTTTATAGCAATCCTTAGGCAGCGCCGACTCCAGGGAGTCTGGATTTCCTAAGAGCACAATGCAGTTAGTTCCTGGTGGTTTCATACCATCAGCTGAAACACACATTCCTTTCCTTGCCCCCAAAATGAACTGTGGTGGAGAAGTAGAAATTAAAATACAAAAATCTGGGTTTCTCCTGTTAATACTCTCCTTATTCCTTACTACTAAAGGCAGCTGTACCAGATTCTCATTTATACACAGCTACACTATGAAGCAAGAATTCCTGAAGAAATCTACTCTACATGTTAAGCTATGGAAGTAGGTGTATTCTTTTCTTAAAGTCAGTAGGGATTGGGACTTTTTGGATTTAAATTGGGTTTGTAAGAACCTTTGCGCAGTTTCATTGTAATGCCAAAGCCAATTAGTCATTAATAAGAGGATTTAAAAAATGGGAACACATGTATGCCATTTTGGTAGGTTTGGTGGGTTGAGGGTTACTTTCTCTCCCTTTGGTGGGAGGGGGAGAGCCCATTTTATCACTGGTCACCCACTTCCCCTTGATACCTAGTTCAGGACCAGTCAAAGGCTGTCCTAGTCCTGTCTGCCAGCCACCCATTGTCCTTGTGTCCATGGGAGGTAAAAATCCTGGGATCAATCTCCACGAGAGGCCCCTTTCCTTCCAGGGGTTCATGCCAGCCCCTTATTCAGCCTCCTGCACTTTCTGAATGCTGGTGTTCTCTTAGGAGAGTGAAGGCACCTGTTTTGTTTGGGTCTCTTCATCTTCAGAATTTATCAGGAGCCAAGGGGTTAACCCTACTTATTAGAGGAAGGAATTTCTATAAATCCTATAATTGCTAAAAAATGGCTCAGAAAATACTTCACCTGGGGGCCAGTACAAGAACCAGGCCTCCTGAGCTTCACTGGGAAGTTACTGGTTCCTTTCCTGGGTAAGTTCAGTCTTATAACTTCGGACTCCTTTCCCTTTGGAGGCAACCCAGTCCTTGCCTGCCACTCACAACTCATGCTTTTTCTTTCATCTTCTTAATTTAGAGTTTTACTTAGAGTCCTCTCACTACCCTTCCCTCTCTAAGTCTATGGTGTCCATTTTTGAAATTGAGAAGGGTTTTATATCCAAGTGAACTCTAAAGCCTTGTTTTAACGATGGGAATTTATATTTTTTTCCTTGTAGGGATTCTGTCCACATTTGGAAATGGGTATGTCCTTTATATGTCTTCTAGACGAAAGAAGAAGCTGAGACCTGCCGAAATAATGACTATCAATTTGGCAGTCTGTGATCTGGGAATTTCAGGTAACATAACTATGCTGTTTCTTCCTTGTGGATTTAAAGTAGTCCTTATTTGAAATTATTCACTGGCTCAGAGATCACCCCTCACCTTGCCTTCACAAATCATCTTTGCAGAGTTTGTTGTAAGTCAACAGCTGAAGAGATCATTCATTCAACATTTATTGAGTCCTTTCGATGTGCCTATTCAGTTAGTTACTGAATAATACCTGCTACTATAGACAGCTCAAAGTATAGTGGGTTAGATGATTCAGAAAACAGAATGCTACCACCGGGTTCCAGATCATCATTTGGAGCTCTGTTACACCCTTCCACCCTTACTGTGGAAATCTGTTCAAAATAAGCATTAAGGAGACAGGGTCTTGCAGGGTAAATGCTAGTCCAAGGGGGCTAAGACATTTCTAAACAGTATGTATAGGAAAAGGGTAGAGTTACCCTACCAATGGTATATTTAGGTGGGGCTTAGGGTATAAGTATAGAAAGCTTCTAGTTCAGTGGTTTTCAAACTTGGCCACATAATGAATCATTTGGGGAGCTTCAAAAACTACACATGCCTGGGTTTCATATCCAGAGATTTTAATTTAATTGGCTGAGAGTGTGGTCTGAGAGTATCGGGATGTTTAAAATTAGAATTCTCAGGTAAGTTTAATGTGCAGCCCAAATTCAGAATGACTTGTTTCCTTCTTGCTTCTTTAGCCTATCTGATAATCCAGAAATGATTCATTAAAATTTTTTTTTAAATATGAAAGATTTTGGACAACTCACCTCCCTTTGATTTCGTCTATAAATTTCCAGGGTTGCCCACATTAGACACCACTCTAATGTGCCTGTTACTGAGCATACTGTCTTAGGTTATTAGGTTGGAGATATTTTGTTTCAACAATAGACATCAACTCCTTTTCCTACCCTTGAGCTTTCAGTAGTTTTCCAACTAGAGTCTCCCTCTTAAAATGTTTTCTGATATTTTTCTCTCTATTCATATGTGGATTTTTTTCTGTCACTGCCAAGCTCTAAACACAAGGCTTAATAAGCCCTACCTATTGAGACACTAGTATTTATCATACAATAGTAGATGTGCTTACCTCTTGTTGAGAGTTTGGGTCGCCTTGGTTCTTTGAGAAAGCTTTACCCAGTGTGGATGGGCTTAAATATTAGGAGATCTTATGGAAAATACTCATGCACATTAGGAGAACATGACATCCCACTCCTTCCTGTGAAAATAGTTGAAAGGAACTCAGGGAATTTCCCAGGCTGCACAAATGGCTGCCACTTTGCATGTCAGCCACGGGATGGTGGTGTTGTAATAGGAATGATAGCCTTCCCAATAAGCATACCCTGTGGGTCTCAGAACCTTCTCTCCCTGGCACTGAAAGTAAAATGCTTGAATGAAACCTGTCATTTATGCCACTGCCATCACCACTGAATAGCATTAGGCTCTTGCTTAAGGCTGAGTTAGAGGAGTGAATAAAAATGTTTCTGATTGGTCCAATACATTGAAAATGCTTTAAAACAAGCAAATTGAATTGCAAAAACCACCTCATGGCTCTGTGCATGTCTTTAGAATAATTCACCAGAATGTATTTTCTTCCATATGACAGCTTTCTCTGATGCACTCAGATCATTTTCCACATTTCAAACGTCTCTGATATATTTCTCCCTTTCAAAGAACCATAAAAGGGCAATGCAATGGTGGCTCAGTGGCAGAGTTCTTGCCTGCCATACTGGAGACCCGGGTTCTATTCTCGGAGCCTGCCCGTGCCAAACAAACAAACAAAAAGACAAAAAAGAAATCATAAAGGTTTATATCTGTTTTAGTTTTTTCTTGGTCAACTATATCCCATTATAAGTACCTTAAAGATGCATATCCTAGAGACCAGATGTATTGCATCTTTGCAACTAATATTTGTCTGAATACCAATGGCTCTCACCCCTGGATACATGTCGCCTAGAGTTTAAAACAAACAAACAAGCAAACTTTTGATGCCTAGGTTCTCCCCAGATTAATTACATTAGAATATCTGGGGGTTGGAGCTCTGGACATTGATATTTAAAACAAAGCAAACAGACAACCCCTCCAGTGATTGTAATGTGCAGCCTGGGTTCAGAATCATTCTAACAAGTGGAAAAGGGAGAGGTATTCTAGATGACATCCCCAAATTCTCGAAGATCCACTCCAAAAGCAAGCTTAAAATAGCTTTGGCTAATTGGGGTCCCAGGCATAACAGACACTAATTTCGCTCTACCCACAGTGCTCTCCCTTGGCTTTTAGGTGCCTCTGGCATCCACCAAGCAGATGGTGACCTCCTGCCTTTGCATTTACTGTCTTCTCTGGCCAGAATTCTTTCCCCTTAGGTATTTGCCTGACTTTTCTCTCATTTACTTAAGCATCAACTTAAGTGTCACATTGTCAGAAGGGACATCCCTGACCCCCCTTTTAAAACAGTAACTTCTCTTCCCCTCCTTCCTCTTTACCCTATTCTGCTTTTCTTCACAGCACAAGTCACCTCCTGTCATTTATCATTTCATATCTTATAGTACAAAATTATTTTTTGCCTGTATCCGTACTAGAATATACATTTGTAAGTATTGCTCTCCAGTTTGTCCCTAGCGCCGTGCTTTGTGCATGTTACGTGGTAGGCACCAAGTAATTATAATTATTTCTTGAATAAAAAGAGTTTTTTAATATACTCAGTTTCCTCACTGATGATGGAATCAAACTAACTTGGATTTTTATTTATAAAATTATTATTATTATTCTTTTTAGTTATTTCTTATTGATATATATTATATATTCACATACCATTTAACCATCCAAAGTGTACAATCAGTGGTTCACAATATCATCATATAGCTGTGCATTTATCATTATAATCAACTTACTTTTTATTTTTTGTGAAAAATAACATATATACAAAAAAGCAATAAATTTCAAAGCGCATCGCAACAGTTAGTTGTAGAACAGATTTTAGAGTTTGGTATGGGTTACAATTCCACAAGTTTGGGTGTTTACTTCTAGCTGCTCTAAGATACTGGAGACTAAAAGAAATATCAAAATATCAACATAATGATTCAGCAATCACATGCATTTGGTAACCCTACGTTCTCTGTATAACTCAACCATTTCTTTTGATCTTTCTCCCACTCTTTAGCGGTATTTGGGCTCTGCCTATTCTAACTTTTTCATGTTGGAAGAGGCTGTCAATAATATGGGATAGGAGGATGGAACTAGTTGATGTTCTGGAGAGGCTGGGCCCTCTGCATTTCAGGACTTATCTGGTCCAGGAACCCATGTGGAGGTTGTAGGTTTCTGGAAAGTTACCCTAGTGCCTGGGACCTCTGTAGAATCTTATGTATTGCCCTAGGTGTTCTTTAGGATTGGCTGGAATGCTTTTGGTTGGGGTTTGGCAAATTATGATAGGTAGCAATGTCTAACTGAAGCATGCATAAGAGTGACCTCCAGAGTAGCCTCACAACTCTATTTGAACTCTCTCAGCCACTGATACCTTATTTGTTACACTTCTTTTCCCCCTTTTTGTCAGGATGGCATTCTTGATCTCATGGTGCCAGGGCCAGACTCATCCCTGGAAGTCATGTCTCACACTGCCAGGGAGACTTTCACCCCTGGATGTCATGTCCCATGGAGAGGGGAGGGCAATGATTTCACTTGCAGAGTTGGGCTTAGAGAGAGAGAGGCCACATCTGGGCAACAAAAGAGGTCTTCCCGAGGTGACGCTTAGGCATAACTATAGGTAGGCTAAGCTTCCTTGCTAGATACATAAGCTTCACAAGAACAAGCCTCAAGATCAAGGGCTTGGCTTATTGATTTGGGTGTCCCTAATGTCTGTCACAGTATCAGGGGTTTTCCTGTTGGTAAAGTTTAATAGCTCCATCTTTTTTCTCCCATCCCTCAAGGAACTTTGTCAATACTTTTTGATTATCTGCTTAATAGACTCTGGGATGTATCCATGTGTTAAATTAGGTTATGCAGGATTAAAGGCCCTTGTTCTTATTTCCAACTCCCTGTGTTTGGATTGTTGACGTGATCCATCCAGACAGTTTGAGTTAGATCGTGTGCTACAGAAAATTTAGTTTCTGGGTAAAATAAACCTTTCTTCCTTTGCTCTCAAAGAGTAGATGAAGTTCTGAAATATAGACAGTCTTCCTTACCCATGTGTTCTAAATTAACTTAATCCTGACTTGATTGGCTTTTTTCTTATCTCTCAATACGAGGTTATACATAAATAAAACAGCCTCTCAAAATCCAAAAATAACAATTACTGCTCCAGACCAAACGTGACCTCTATAAGAACTTACAGTTTAGACCCCTACTTTCTTATAAGTATTTTGTAAATGAGAGCATACAATATTTTCTCTTGTTGCTGACTCATTTTGTCTCCCCAAATATCCCACATGTTCATTCGCAATGTTGCATACCTCGTGACTTGGTTCCTTTTTGTAGCAGCACAGTATTCTATCATATGTATACACCATTGTTCACCAATTTACTTCTCAGTCAGTGCATCCTTCAGCCACCTGCATTCATTAGGCATCATGTATAATGTCCAAATTCAACAGTCCATCAGCACTCTCAATTTTAGATAATTTCATTGTTCCCAAGAGAAAGATAACCAATAAACACACCCTCACAAAATAGAAAATCCAAGGCTCCCCTTAACTCTTTTCCCTCCCCCCCAATATTTACACCTGGTGTTGCTATGGTATTGCTGATTTTTCCTGTTAAATCCAGCCCATAGCATGCAATAGCGGTTTCCCCTACTAACATGGATTTTGAAGCTCTATTATGAGGGTGCATGGTCTAACAAGCTGGTGTGTAGCAGTGTTTTATCTCCAAATTCCTACTTATGGAAAGAATGCAATAAATACGGGTTAATTGTTAATTGGCTGGACTGACTAATTTTTGTCTTATGCTTTTATTTTTTTATTAATACAGTTTAATCGAGATACACTGTATATTAATGCAGGGCAGGCGCCTGCAGGCTGTGAATAGCTATTACCTGGTTTTCTAATGCAATTAAAGTTAGGGAACTTTCTTTAGATATACAGATTATGTAGAGGCTTTGAGGAGCTTTCCTTAGCACACTCCTTCAGGGAAATAGAAGATTGAGTATCTAGAATAGGGAGAGCTCTGTGATGCATGAATCAAAGTAGAATAATGCTTTCCAGAAAGTTAAAAATCGAATGGAGGCTTGAGGGATAAATAATTGAAATTCCAGAAATCTGAGTCTGGTTGTAAATAAGTTGCTTCTAACATTTCACTGAAATTGCTATCTCTTGTCTGAATAAGATACAACTCAATGGGGAAATAAAGAAAGAAAACACACACACACACACACACACACACACAGACACACACACACACACACAGATGAAACTACAGGGAAATCTGGTCCCAACCTTAAAATGAAGGTTAATAAATGTTTTTTAAAGCATTTAAAAAAAATAGCAGTTTTTTCTTTGACAAAGTTCGATTTAGCGGCTGACTATATGAACAAATGAAAAGAGATCTTCTCTGATGGAAACAATATGGGGATGAAGCCCCAGCTGTAGATTTTTTTAATATCTCTTTCCCTGCGATGGCCTGCACTGCTCCCTTCCAAGATACTCATGTGCACACACGCTCACGTGCTGTGTTTCTGAGGGCTCTGGACTGGAGCATTTGAAAATGCTGGACTGTATGATTAGTAAGGTCCTTTCTCTAATATTCTCCCCTCCTACCTCTCTATCCCCACCATTTTTTTGCTTCCCTGTAAGCACTCAGCTTTCTGGAGTTTCTTAAATACTTTTTAAATTTTTTTTAAGAAATTGGTAATTACAACAAGACAATAGTGAAAGATAATACATTTGTGTGTGTGCGTGTATAGATATATTTAAATAAATAAGAGGACAATTTCTAATTCCGAAGGAGACAGTCAAAAGTTATCCCC
This sequence comes from Myrmecophaga tridactyla, assembly GCA_004026745.1. Classification (NCBI taxonomy): domain Eukaryota; kingdom Metazoa; phylum Chordata; class Mammalia; order Pilosa; family Myrmecophagidae; genus Myrmecophaga; species Myrmecophaga tridactyla. The sequence goes on along the minus strand of PVIY010002780.1, from coordinate 352 downwards.
AGTATTCTTGAAAATCTGTGTGGAGCTCACTCCTTCCCCCGACGTGGACCGGTGCTTTCTGATCTCCACGCTCCAGGGCACCATTCAGCATCAATTGGCCCGACTTGCCTCTCTAGTAAAGGCTTCCTCTGATAGATTGTTTTCACTCTCTCCCCTCCCAACCCCTTTTGCAGACACTTAACTTTTTAAAAAAAATTTTTGTCTTATACTTTTATTTTTTTAATACAGTTTTGCTGAGATACACTCACACACCATACAGACCATCTGAAGTATACAATCACTGGCTCTCAGTAACATCATGTAGTTGTGCATACATCTCCATGATCAATTTTGGAACATTTTCATTACTCCA
>PVIY010002779.1:0-117304 GCA_004026745.1 Myrmecophaga tridactyla | reverse complement strand
CCAGACTATTTGAGACAATAATAAAAAGTGAAGGGTGACATGGAATTCATCTCCCCGCATTTGGAGAAAGTGGGGTCCCAGACCCATCTCTGGCTCGAGATTCAGATTTTTTGGCAAAGATATCCTGGCAGAAGGTGAACCAATCCCCCTGGAAACTCAGCTTCCCTTAAACCCGTGCTCTGGAAAAAAAGGAAAGAAATATGCGGCGCACAGACTCTCCCCAGTCCTTCTCGCCTGGGGGAATTTCTCTCTCTCCCTCTCCCTCCCTGCCTCTGTCTCTGTCTCTCTTCCTCTCCTCCTTCCATCCCTTTGGCGCCCTTAATTAAAGGCACCTCCCTGCTGCTCAGTTACCTGAGGGTATTTAATATCCGCCTCCAAGGCAGGTTTCTCCAGCCCATTTACCGCCTGGGTGGCCGGGAAGGCCGTGCGATTCACGCTGGCCCAGTCTTCCATCTTAGGGGAGTAGGCCGCGCCTTCACTCCCCGCCAGGGCCCCTGCGGGGGGCACAGGACCGATTAGAAGGGGCAACTGACTCTGCGCTGGGTCCCCCGCTTGGCGCGCCCGCCCACTCGTTCATACACGTGCCTACAATCGCCCAGTTTACAAGCCAAAGCCTGAGTGAGGGGGCCCCCCATCCACACCCAGCCCTAGACCGCGAGCCAGCAGAGGCTGATGGGCAGCAGGGGCCCAGGTTTCGCTTTTACTCCTAAGGAGCAGAGAGAAGAAAGCGGCCTGGCCTGCTCCTTCCCTTTGACCCGCTTCCCCCGAAAACTGGCGACCTGTGAGGCAGAGGCTGGGCACATGAACCAAGCCTCCTGCTGTTCAGGGTGGCACCAGGAAAAGGGTGCTGGGCTCCAGTTCTCAACTCACTGCAGCCTCAAGAGAATGACACCGGTTTCACAAAGTCTCAACAAGCAACCAGAGATCTGGGAGACGCTTCTGCTCAGAGCTCCCTCCGAAAACATCCCTGGCCTCACAAAGGGGTCGGGAACCCCGCAACCCGCAGGCTTTCTGGAGCGCACGTGTGTGCACGAGTAGCCGAGCGAAGGCTCCAAATCTGAGCACAAGCCTGGCGAGGCCATTTCCCAGCCAGCTGCCCCCCACCCCGGGCCGCTCTGAGGGAAGCTTTGGCCCCAGAGGGCAGCCCAAGCTGGGCTCGAACCGCGAGGACAGACACTGTTTCCACGGCCTCAGAGGCGCTTCGCTGGAAGTAAGCCTTCGCAGTCTCTTTCTGGCCATCCCCTCTCTCCTAGGCTATGGTGAACTTTGCCTCTTACTCTCCTGAATCTGCTCACCGAAGAGCGCTCCATCCCGCCCCCTACCCCGCCAGCTCCTTGGGACTTGGCAAGTGCCAACCCAGTTCGACCTGTAGGCATCCTTTCTAAGCCACACCAAGATAGCCTCCAAAACTTCCCCTCCCTCCTGCCTACCCACCGCCACCGCGGAGAGAGGATCAGAAGTTTAATGAGTTCTGATTGCAGGCAAAGGACAAATCCTTGTGAATTTTCACCCTGGAGGCACGGCCACCCAGGATCCCCGCTCCTGCAAGGTAGCTAGGCCCATTGGAGAACCCGCAGCTCCCACTAAATGAGACCGGCCACACGGCCCCCTTCCCTTTTATCAAAAAACCTGGAAAGGATGGAACCCATCAAGAAATGGTGAGGATACTGAAAGTTAAAGAAAGGGTCATATTAAAAAAAAGAAGAAGAAGAAAGAAAAAAGGGTCACAGAGTTGTCTAGGCGGTTTGTCTGGCTTAGATTTGGTGATAGGGGTTTGCATGCTTTTTGCAAGAATGTTAAAAAAAAAAAAAAGCGCAGTTTCAGGCCTCTGAATTTGTGGTCGGCGATTGCTCTTCCATTTGGGAAATATTTTCCATATTTGTCATAAGAAGTTCAAGATGTCCGAGGGCTCCCACAGAAGGCCGGCGTACCCCGGGCTTCCCGGGCCAGCCCCCAGCCCCTCCGGAGCCAGAACCGATCTGGGGAGAAGGGCGAGTGTGACCCCCTCCACCCGCACACCCGCCGGCGAGCTCTGTCCCTTCCTGGAAGGCCACAGAAGGCCGCTACGACTGACCTGTTTGCTCCATAAACGTCCGGATGCCGAGGATGTTGCTGACCGAGTGAGCCGAGGGCCAAGAGCGGTGGATGCTGACGTGGCCCGCCGAGCCCGGGACCCCAGGGTGGCTGCCCATCTTGGCGCCCGTGGGCGACACGGGGCTAGGGTAGGGGTATTGGTAGATGTGGTTGTAGGGCAGCGCCGGCTGCGGCGGTGGCTGCTTGCTCGCCTCGTAAGGCCCGGCCTGCGCCAGACTTCCGATCTTGTTGCGCAGGATGCGGCTGATGGAGCTCACCGAGGGCACGTTGTACTTGTCGCAGACGCCGTCGGCCAGCAGCCGGTCGCGGATCTCCCAGGCAAAGATGCCGGGGTCACCTTGTTTGTAGTCCCGGATATGCTTAACTACGTTGGGAGTGGTGACGCGGGGTTTGCTGCCCCCGATCGCCCCGGGCAGAATGGAGCCCGTCTCATTGTAGCGCGCCAGGATCTTGCTCACGCAGCCGTGGGATACGCGGAGCTGCCGGCTGATGTCACAGGGTCGGATGCCTAACTGCGCCAGCTCCACGATGCGCAAGCGGATGGCGTTGGGCAGGGGGCGGCCGTTGACAAACACGCCGCCCAGCTGGTTCACCTCGCCGTACGTCTGCTCTGCGGACGCGCCAGGCAAGAGTGAGCGGGCGGGGGAGAAAACACCAGCGGGTTAGCCAAGGGTGGCAGGGCGGGGAGAGAGGTCGTACCCAGGAGCGCGTCCGAAAGGAGCTCGCGGATCCCCAGATGGCTCGGAGTCAGAGGGAAAAGGCCTGGGTCGGATACCGGGAGTGGGCGCGGCCGGAGAGACTCAGGAGAGGAGCACCGCTTGCTCACAGTTCTCCTCGCCCTTTCGCGTCTTTTGACTCAGTTACTTGGGACACCCCATCCCCGGGCGCACCGAACTGCTCCGCGAAGGCTGGGGACGTGCGGAGAACGCGGTTTGCCCAGGGCCGCAGGACTGGATAGTGCAGAGAAAGCAGGCGAGAGGGAAGGGAGGTGCCGGGACAGGATCCACCTCATCCCCCCGCCCTTGCCCTGACCGCCGCCTGCCCCTTACCCATGGCGCGCGGGCCAGCCAGCTGCCTGGCGCCGGGGCAGCCGGGGAGAGCTCGGACGCCGCCGCCGCGGGAGAGGCATAGAGGGAGGGCGCGCTCGAGCTGGGAGCCGCGGCGGCTGGGCCGCGGGCTGGAGACGCGCCGGGTGCCGCGGCCGAGAGCGCTATTGCCGGCCGGCGGGTCCGCCGCCGCCGCCGCCCGCTCCCAGGACACTCTCCACGCCCGCGACCCCAGGCCCAGGGTGAACTTCATCCGATTAGAAGAAATTCGTCTGACCGGGAGGCTGCAGCTTGAGGAGATCAATTTGACGTGTCCTCCACGTCAATCTCGGCAGTCACGCCGAAGACGAGCTAGTTGGCAGCTCATTGGTTCCCGTCACTGCGCCCCGCGTCCCCCGCCCCGTTCTGAAACTCTACCCCCTCCTCCCGCCTTCCCACCTCGGCTTTCATCCACCCCCCTCCGGAGCCTTCCCCCCACCCCCAAACACACAGACACCCTTCCAAACCCCAACAGGTCTGGAATCATCCATTCGCTCCGCGCCCCTCGCAGCCCCCTCCCTCCCGAACTTTGGGAATGATGGGGAAGACATTTCAAGTTAATTGGTATTATACTAATGCTAGTATCTGTGCTAGTGCTGGCTTTGGTTTTAGTCTCATCATCTCCCACCACCATTACTACCACCACGGTATCAGAAGATAAAAGTGGTTGCAGGGTGGATGCTGCGTTTTTGTCTCTACCCGTCCCCTCCCTGGGCAAGGACCCCCAAGAGTGGGGCCAGCACCCAGCTCCTTGCTTCGTGGCTGTGAGCGCCCTGCGTGGTATAGGGTGACCAGTGATGAGGTGAGGGCGGATTGCGCCCCCCACCCCCAACCTCATGTCCCTCATGTCAGTCAAACATTTCTGAATGACTCTGGAACTCTACTTTCAGGAAAGCTTTACAATGGCTATCCACTCCCTTGGGGCAGTGGGGGTGATTTCGTGGCTGCGAGGGGCGCACTCCAAATTTGGTCTCCCCTATGTCCAGGCCCAACCCCATGCTTCAATTCATTTATCTCCAAGAAATGACAGAGGGCACAGGCCTGAAAATATCCCGACCTAGTGCCCACAGGGGCAAGGATTTGGCGCCCTCCCGACCCCAGGCACTTCCTAGAGGTGGGTGGGAGGACGCACATGTACTTCTTGCTCTAGGCTGGATGGACTGTCTCTCCCGACAGTCGCTCCTCCGTGGCGGCGCAGTTTAACCTCGCCTTTCCAGATCACCCCCCCCCCCCGCAGCCTCCAGTGGTGTTTATTAACTCACTCAACGGCCCTTTCCCCTTCCTTTAATCAGAGATTTGTGCAGCCCTGAATTGTTTGGCCCTGGCATTAGCAGCCAAGTGTTTTCTCTGTTTCTATCATACATCAACGCCCAGTTTTTGACTCCCCAGCTTCTGTTTCTAATAGTGGCAGTCCTGGAGGGAGCCATGGAAGGGCCCAAGAAAGCAGGTGAAAGGAAAAGCTCCTAGTTTTGCGCCCAAACTAGCACGAGGAGGCTGCGAATGGCCGACTTCTGAGCTTAGGGCTTTGAGGCGAACATGCAAGAGCAGGAGATGGAGCTGAGAAGGGGGCCTAGAAATAGTTACGTTTCCCGGGACTTCCAGGCCCTCCCAGCTCGCCTCAGAAGGCAGGAAGACACTTACCCACCCCCAGGTTCTAGCTACCTGTAGCCAGCCTAGAGCTGTGCACCTCCTGGGCAGGGATGGCAGCAGGGGCGCAACCGGATCCGATCAGCGCAGCCCGGGGAGCCGCAGCCACCGAGGCCCTGACCCCTTTCCCTCTACTGCGGGGCCAGAGAATATGGCCGGCTCCTAATCAATTCCTATTGAGTGTGTCAATTAGAAGGATCTGAGCCATAAATCCTGGACTCCCTGGAGGGGAAGGCCCAGGCCACCAGAGCTGGGGCAGGGGAGGCTGGCGAGAATTTCCATTGAAAAAAGAAAAATCAGGTTCCAAAGAGGTGAGGACCCTTCCTCTCCGGCGACACGGAGTACACGGTGCAGTCTCTGTCTCCGGGAACCCCGGGGAGGCCGCGGGGACTGTAAAGAGGTTTGAGGATCTGGGCACTGGCGATCCGAAATGAGAGCGAGGGGGGAGGGGTGGGTATAAGACAACCAGTTGAAAGGACCGAGACTGTCCACGACAGCGCGCAGGGTCGGGGTCAGGACGTGGGGGAGGGAGTGGTTTGGATTGAGGTGGTCAAGCTGGAACCGGGAGCTCAGCGAAGGAGAGGAGCAGAGGGACTCGGCGCGCACCCGGTGTAGGTGCTCCTTGGCCTTGGGGAGTTCTCTCCAGGTGGTTTGTAACCTGCTTGCCCCGATTCAGATTTTCGTTGCCTGTATTTCAAGTCGGGTGCTCGAGCCCCAGAAAAGTTGATTCCTAGATCTTGGGGAACCCGAGGTACTAGGAAAACGCAGCATCTAACTCTCAGTCCAGCGCATCCCCCACGGTCTGGGAAAACAGCTAGAGGCATTTCTTTCCACTGTAGGTGAAGAATAGACAGGCACGCTAAGGGAAGAGCAAATAAAGCCGGTCGTGCGATTCTGAGAGCTCGTTGGACCCCAGCCGCCCGAATAGGGGAACATCAGCCCAGGGCGGCAACTTCTCTCTCTTTGGGCCAAGGCCCCAGTGGTTGGGAAGAAGGGTTAGCGGATTGCTTCTGGGGGCTCCCTGGGGTGGCAGAGGCCGCCGGCCCTGGGCTCACCCCCTCCCCGCCCCCAGCTGCGAACTGCGCGCGGTGCGGACTACCCAGCGGTCGCTGCTGCCCTCTCCGCCGCCCGCCCGCGGGAAACGCTTACAGTTTGTCTCCCCCTGTCGGCCCCCCGGCTGGGCTCCGCTGATTCCCGCGCGGAGGGCTGAGCTGGGGACGAGATGGACCAAAGATGGGCTGAAGAAAGAAAAGAAACGTCTTCCCCACCTCCCCAGGATGCAGCTTGGTCCACTCCAAGGCCCGAGGAGGGCTATATGATCGGCGTTGAGCGTGCAAAGGTAGAGTTCGCGGTTCCGTGGTTGTGCTCCGGTGGGTTTGGAGCCGCAGTTTTACTCGCCCCGGGCACAGAGTGCAGCAAAATGACGGCGCGGGGAGCAGCCGATCTAAGGGCGCGCTGCGGGGCCCGGGACAGGACGCATACCGTTAGGACAGGATGCCTTCAGGGCGGAGGGCGGATTCGAAGGACCCTGTCGACCCCCAGGAATTGGTCTGGGTTTTCGGGAGCAGGTAAAGAAGCGGAGGCGAGCTCCCGGCCAAATGCGTGAGACAAAGAGAAGAAAAGGAAGGAGGTGACTGTTTCAGGGTCCTGGGCTTGGCGGTTGGGACGGACACCGGCGAGTCCTCCCTGGTCGGTCATCGCTCCAGCGGCGAACCCAGCACAGCTCCGGGACTCGGCGGACCTTGGAGTGACCGCCGCCCCCACTTCGCTTCCTGCGTCGCTTTATGTTTTGGGAGGACTGCTTCGGGGAGTTATTTGGGTGCTAACGAAGCGTGCACGTGGGAGCTGGCGGGCATGTTCCCGGGAGCCACGCGTTTCAGGGACGTCAGAGGAAACCTAGACAAAAAGTCCGCCCCGAATCCCGCAGGGCTGAAGGAAAGACAGTGGTGCCAGGCGCGCCGGGGTACGTGTTTTGGTTCCGCCGGGAAGGATCCAAGAGCAAAAAACTACAGGCGGCATCCCCCGAGGGCCCTCGGCCCACCCAGGCCTAACCACTAAGAACGCGGGTCCCACTTAGCCACATCCAGAGCCGCGGGGCCAGCGCCGGCTCGGGAAGAGAGTGGCTGGGACCCGCGTCCTTCTTACGACTGCCACGCCTCAGGCGAGTCCAGCTGACTCTAGCGCCCGCATAGGTCCCGGGCTCAGCCCAGGCCCGCGCTTTTGCTGTTTTAAAGAGGACTGCGCCGTCGGTCCTGTGATTGGAAATCAAAGTCAAACGAGTTTCCTAATTTTCTGTTTTTAAAAACTACCGCAGGGTGCAGAACGCGCTATAGGCGCGAGGTTGTATTGCCCGACCTCACCCCGCACAGCGTGCAAAGGAGATTCCGCCAAGCCAAACTTTAAAATAATAAGAACATCGGTAAAAGGGAACTGAGAAGTGGCTAGCTGCGAGGAAGCGTGTAGAGGGCAGAGCTGACCCAGATCAGGGAACTGCAAACCCTCAGGGACCGCGCAACAGCGAACCAGCTCGTCAGAAACGGGAACGCGCCGTAGGGCACCGCAAAGCGCCGGGGACTACCTGCGGCTGCGCGAGGCGGGGAGTGAGGGGAGGGGGCGGCGGCCGCGCGGCTGTCTTGGCCGGGGTGCGCCCTCCCTACCGACTGTACCCACGGGCACGGGGAACCTGCGCACAGCACCTGTCGCCCCTGTTGGGAACACCCAGCCTCCAGATTCTAAATGGAAGGTGCTGAAGGCGGTGCTAGCTAGGATTTTTTTTAAAAAAGCCCCAAGAGAAATAAGTACCTTCCTAGGCATCTCGTTCCCGCGGCTCGTTTTTACTTCGCCTGCTTGTGACAAAGGTGTGCTAGCTTCCTTTTATTTGCTAGGTTGGAAATGTTTATCTTTGAAAGAGGGAGAAGTTAGCAGTGGGATGGCAATTCGTTTCAGTCTACACTAGCTGCTGTAGGCGGGAATGTCCTTGGAAATACACCCGGAGATAAGGGGAAAATTTTTTTTCATTTTCGCAAAATGAAATAGAGAAACAAGGAAAGAGTACTATGGCCCGCATGATTAATAGTGGACAACCTGGGTTTCCGGATTCCGTTCAGAAATTTAGGAGAAAAGCAGGAATCAGAAAATTAATTTGCAGTGAAACCCCCAGTAGAAATAAACAAGGGGAAATTGAGCATCACCAGGAGAATATAAGGGACCACAAGAATATAAGGTACTTTCTACCCTGATATGCAGAGATCTGAGAACTTACATTTATAGCAGTCCTTTTCAAGTTGAAACATTTAAAATGTAGCATTTGGATGGTAAAAATAAACTACAGGAGGCAGCTGCTTTTGTAGGACTAAGGAGAAGAAGGTGATCCAGGAGCAATGTCCTTGGAGTCCTTCTGTGTATGTCAGCATGGGTGCAAATTTGCTGTTGCATCTTCCTTCTTTCCCTGGCAGGGAGCATGTCAAACAAGCCTCAAATTCCCCTTATATGAGATGACTATATCGTGGCAGATCTAGTTCATTCTGTTCCATCAACCTAAAGGCCCGCTTAAGGACCCCAGGCACTCGTCAAAATTTAACCTATGCACAGTGAGCCCCTAGAAATGTTTGTGTGACAGTGCTCAAAGTCTGAACAGCAATATTAAAATGGGAATATTTGGGGACCTTAAAATATCCGTTGGGGGCATATCTCCTGTACAGGGGGTCGGAGTAGTTGGCAAAGGGGAGATCTAGGACTGGCCATAGGGTTACAGAGGACAGAAGTGGACATTTGTGAATGGAGCAGAGACAGTGGTGGGGTGACTGTCTTGGGGAGAACTCACAAGGCAGCCTTGGGCAAGGGTCTCTCACTGACTAGAAGACACCCTGCAGATCAGGCTTGCTCTGCTGCACATATTGACACGTGCGAGACATCTACACTGGCTCAGCCTGAAAGGTACCAGCTTGAAATGCGCTGCCCTTGAATGAAGAGGGATGCTTCAGAAATTTCTGATCCTATGTGGGCGTAGAGTCTCGAGAACAGATCCAGAAGTGGAAACCAAAGAACACAAGTGCAGTCTTTTCCCTTTATGTTAAAGAGAATGTCCAGTCAGTGCCTTCATTTTCCTGGATTTGCCTGATTTCTTTTGAGCATCAGTCTTCTCTGATCTTTAGCACATAAAATGTAATCCAAGCCTTGGAAATGGAGTAATTCAGAGGGTTGTCTAATAGTACTCCAGCCATAGAAGAACCTTCAAACTTGCTGGTGAACGGTTTCCAGATTCCTCTCCTGCCAAAGGACAGTGAAGCTGGGTTACTGCCCCCATCTCAGTCTCCCATTTTGTACACACTTAAAATTATCGTCCATAACTAGATGTTAGTGAATTAATTTTTCATAACCAACACAATTCTTTAAAAACATCATTATTTTGGAATAAGGACTTAGTTACAGGGCATGGGTTTCTTTGTTGTTTGTTTTTGCTTTTTATGCTAAGAAATCTTAATGGCCTCTTATCAATTGCATATTCTCATTAAAATGGCATTTCTTCATGCTCATTTATCATATACGTATATTCCTAAATTATTTCTTTCTGCAATGCCACTTAAATCATTTTCCTTGTCAGAAATTAAGTGTCTTTTATGATGAGCTTTCTTTAAAACACAAACGCATTATCTTTGACCATTATTTTAGTTTTAATGATTATTGCTCCATCTCGTTTTCTCTCTATTTGCCACAATATCCCAATGCCTGGTACAGATACATGTGTTTGTATATAAAAATATACAAAATATGTCCTCAGCTCAGTGATGGTTTTCATTTTCTTCCCCTCTCCCCCTGGCGTAGGGGCTATGGAGTTTTATTGAAGACCCGTAATGCCTCCGGTTTTGATTTAGTGTTTTGGAGTTTGTGATCTCACTGCCCGGTATGGAAAATATTAGACAGGGTCTGCAGAATTGTATGCAGGAAAAGATCCATACCACCACCGTGGGGTGAGAGAGCCCGACCCAGCTCTGCAGTAACCCACAGCACAGCCCTCCAGAATCGAGCTTCAGTTTTTATACCTTGGGACCGAGACAACTTCTGCCAGTCCTGCTCATGGGAAGGGTGATTAAAGACATTGATTTCCAGGAAAACTTTCAAACATCCTGATGGATGCCTGGATCCCAGCTCCAGGGATTCTGGTCCTATTTGTCTGATCGAATCAGATTTTTAAGAGCCCCCAGGTGATTCTCCTACGCATTAAAGTTTGAGGCTCACTGCTTTAGGAGAAACTTGGAAGGGAAGGAACCATCTATCGTGATGCTTATTGCTTCCCAGGATGTTTCCAGGATACGCAAGGAAAGACTGGCAACTGCCTCACCTCCTCTCTGTGGGGCGCCCTCCCATGACACACGAAAACGTGTCTCAGTCATTGTCTAAAACGATCTTCCTGTGACTTTCCACACTGCGACACTCTGGCCCCTTTGAAACAGTCGCCAAGGGAGAGCATTGCCTTCTCAGTCTCGGGCAGTCCTGGGTTTGCCATTTTTAAAAACAAGAACCCTCTGTCTTCCTGCCAGCATACAGGTGATTCCAGCCTCCTAGTTAAGTACAACCATCTGTCCTGGGAGCTGGAGGGGATGCCTGCAGGATTAGCTGCTTGCAGCTAACGAAAATCGACTTCAGGAGAAGGGGCAGCGAATCATAAAGGCTGCCCAACGGGAGATTGGGACAATTGCATTGTCCAAATAGGTAAGCGTTGAAATGGTCTTTCAAAGTTTATAATCTGCAAGGTAGCCAGGGCAGGTATAACCCTGTAGCTTCTGATAAAATAGTGACTCATCTCATGCACTAAACCTAGTTTATTGTTTTATGATGGTAGTTATTGTTATTATTGAATTGCCATGCATCTCAGTGGGGGGGAAATTTTTTCAATCTGGCTGCGGCAGTGCTGCATTTTAGAGGGTCTTTCTCCCAGACTGCGAACTTGTTATAATGTTGGAAATGACAAGTTAGTGAAATGTCAGGGTCGTGTGAAAGGGCAAAGGGGGAGGAATGAGATAAAGGAAAGAAAGAAAAACGTTCCACCTACCCTCTGTAAAGTCTCAGAAATCAGTGCAAAGAAAACTCCTTTTCATTTTCATTAGCCTCGCTGCGGTAATAAATATTAAAATTTTGACTGTGTAGTTCCAAGAAAATCTGGGGGTAGCTCCTTCACAACAGGAACTTTATGTCCTCCACTTTAAAAGTAAAGTGCTATATGCAATGGCTTTTAATTTCTTTTTTAGCTATAAAATTTTGTTTCTAAGTCACCACTATGACTTAAGAACAAATACACTAATTCTTGTGTGCTTTTTAGGTCTTGTTTATTTTTTAAAATAAAATCTGCTGTGGATACCTCTGGAGGAGACCGTCAAAAGTATATTTTAGAAACGGCTTCAGTTTTTAAAAATATCTTGTGAAAAATCTTTATGTTCATCTACTTTTATGATTATGTTTGTATTATGTTAAGATAATGTAGCTGGAAAGCACATGAAATAAAATGTGATAGCATGAAGTATATGTAACATGAAATAATGTAATAACATGAAATGTTATTAGGATAACTGAGAGGCACATGAAAATTAATCGTGATAACAAGAACAGCTAAAATACCCTTAAAATGATTATTTCTCAAAAGCAACCAGAGGCTTAAGTATCATGGGGTTGTAATGCAATGCAGTAACAGATGCTGAACACGGCTATAGAGCTGTAACTTTATGAACGAATATCCTGAGAAAATGCATTTTGACAAGATTTCCAAGCACTTATATGTTGGCAGAGTAGAAAACTGAATTAATACCCGTCAGGCTGGGAAATCCTCAGCTTTTGGAATATTACCTCTTGACAGGCCAACAAGCTGGAAGTTTGTTTCCCTATGAGGGAAAAGCATCAGAGGTGCCATGCATTTCATTTTTCATAATAACAACTCTGGTTGAGCCAAGACTCTGCTTGGTTTAGTTTCTCCTCTGTGATTATGTTACACAAAATATAACCCAGGTCATTGTGCAGTGGCTGCATGTGCAGAACATGTGTCCACATGTGCAGTGTCAGCCAACTGATTGGAGCAGGATAAATCTGGCACTTTCATCTTGGCTTCTTTCTAAATGGGGGTATGGGTTCCTCTCCAACAGAGACCACTGGAATTGGCTGGGACTTGGCAGAAGGCAGAACCTTCCTTTAAATGAAATAGCCTCAGGTGATGGTAGTTGAATAAAACTCCAGGTTTGAGGTCCTTCTGTCATTTTAGGCTATCCTCACACTGGTCCCTCATTACAGAGGGGAGGTAGGGTTAATTTGATGGCCTTTAGAGCTTTTCTTTGCATCTCCAACTTTATTTATTTTTCATTTTTCTGTTTTAAAATGAATTTTATTTATTTTTTCTTTGTGATAAAATATGCATGACATAAGATCATTTTAACCATTTTTAAGTAGACAGTTTTGTTACTTAAAGTACGTTGACAATATTGGGTAACTGTCACCACTATTTCCAAACTATTTTCAGCATCTCAAACCAAAACTCATACCCATCAAGCAGTGACTCTCCATTACCCCCACTCCTGGTAACTACTATTCTGCTTCCTGTCTCTATGAATGTGTTTATTCTAAGTATTTCATATAAGAAAAATCATGCAATATGCGTCGTATTGTGTCTGGCTTATTGCATTCAAAATGATGTCTTCGAGATTGATCCATGTTGTAGCATGTACCAGCACTTCACTTCTTGTTGTGGATGAATAATATTCCATTGTGTGTAGACATCACATTTTGTTTATCCATTTATCTGCTGATGACACTGGCTGCTTCCACCTTTTGGAATTTTTAAGCAGCTAGGAAGGTTAGAGAAATTTATGAACACACATGATTAGAGCTGCTGCTCTCAGCATGAACTTGTGTGTATGTTTTCACTGATGCATTGGGACACCGAGGGAGGGGCCACATTTCTTTTTTAAGGCATATCATCTAAGGCTCCAAAGCGCATACAGACCTCCAACTCTGAAAATGAGCAGCTGCAGAACAGCGTGATGATCTTCACAAGTCTAGGCTTTTTCTTATTTCAGAAATCTCAGGTTTGAATCCCGGCTCTGCCATGTACTGAGACCCAACTTCACTGAGCCCCAGTGTCTTCATTCACAAGGTGGGGGCACATTAAGGATGAATGACCTAACTAACAGCAGGTGGCTGTTATTATCATTGTTATTTTTTTAATATTTAAGAAATGGTTATGTTTTAACTTCTGTCTCTGTTGTGGGACATCTGTTAGACCTGCATTAAACGGTTTACTAATAAAAATATTTATATATCAGACTATATCAAAGTATGACTTGGGGAGAGAAGAGCTTTGAAGTATTTTCCCACATCTCCCTTTGCTTGTCACACTCCTCCGTGGTTGAGGTGCATCGCGAGGCTAGGCTCAAGACACTCAAGCGACAGTCACCAAGGTGAAGGTCCTAGTAGCTCTTGAGTGCTTTTTAGACAGCTGCATCTACTGCTAACAGAAGGTACCAGGGGTATAAACTCCCCAGTTTGTGAAAGCTGAGGAAGAAGGAAATGAATAGCTGACCCAGAGTTGTCAGATAACATGGAGCCCTGTGTTTCTTTCTGGGACTAAGTCTTCTTGAATGCGTTCAAGCACTGTGCATGAGTCCTAGACTTGTTCTGGCTTTATGTGCTCTAGGAGCAAGCTCTTCCTTTGTTAGAGATAGAAGGTCTTTTCCTTCTGTGTTTACTTTTCTGCTTTTGTTTTCCTGAGTGATGTTCTTTCCCTTCTGCGTTTGCCTTTTGAATGTGTCCTTTCTCCTACAGTTCATTCTCTCCAGGAACCAGCCCATCCCCTCGTGAGCCTCTGTTTGCGTTTGGTGTTAGGATATCATCTTGCTGAGCAGGCCTGAAGCAGGCTTCTCCTGATTGTATGAGTGACATTTCACCTCCTACCTACCACAAATTACCATCCCCTCAAAAAAATCACATCACATATCTCTTGTGTTGCCCCAGATTTTTAATTTTTTCCTCTGTTCTCCGAAGTGCCTCAAATCCAAGATTTCAGTTAAGTGACATCGTCCATGATTTAAAAGGTTGTATCTTTTTATACATACCAAGCTTATTGGTTATTTAAACTTTATTAATTTAGGCAGAGTGCTTCTGTAACCCGGTGGCCTCCTTTATTTATTGTGGGCCAGATCCTTTACTCACTATAGTAAACAACATCCTGTACAGCCGGAACCCAAGGACAACCCCACCCCCACCCCCCCTCCACTCGGGGCAGAAGCCCCCATTCCCCCAGCTGTGGGAGGGGCGATGGCTAACAGCTCTCAGCTGAGACCCCCTTCCAGAAATTTCCCTAGGCTGAAGGGAGTCATGACGTCCAAGGAAACACCTCTTCGGGGGGGCAGCCCACATCTGGTGACTGGTCTCCAGGGGGGAAAACAGGCCTCCGCGCGCGGGGGGGGGGGGGTATCCCCCGGAGATCGGCCGAGGCCAGCGTGGTGACAGCATGAGAGCTCAGGTTCTCCCTCGCTCAGTCCCTCTCCCCTCATTCCTCACAGGTGCTGATCCCAAGAACAGCCCCATAAATCGCGGACACATGCATCTCGCTCTCCGCCTGCTTCCCGGGTAACCCTCCCAGGACGTGCAATTGCCAGCCATGCGGGTTTCCTTGTTCCAAAGAAGAAAGGTCGAGGCGCGGATATAAAATAATCTCCGCCAAATCTCACAGGGGTGGAGGTCAGGGTGGTGGGCTCCCGGCCCCTCCGCCACCCTCCTGCCCCCCCCCCCCAGGATGCCGTCTAAGCAGGTGGGAGTTCTCGCGGGAAGGGAAATGACTTGGCATGTGGCGCCCCCAAGGCGAGCAGGCAGGGGCTGAGCTGCGCGTGGGGGGTGGGGGGTGGAGGGCCGTACTCAGATAAGCATCAGGGCGGTTAGAATTCGAGAAGCGGGTAAAAGACAACAAATATGGAAGGGGGTGTTCCAGGACAAACGCAGCAATTTTTAAATGTGGTTCTGGCTCTGTTACCAACATGTGGACGTTTCTGAAATGAAAATGCAGCAGCGTTTCTCGGGGACCCCACACATTAGAACTGGGGAGCATGAGCTGTGCTGGTGGGCTTGCACCAGCTCTAAAAAAAGTAGCTTCACTGAGCGAATTAGTCAAGCAGTTCTGATTACAAGAGAAACTTACATCTACTGAAAAATGGATTATTTTTAGACCCTTTAGGAGGTCGTATTAAGCTGTAATTCATTTGTGCAAATAGAGAGTTCTTGCTAAATGACTCACAGTTGGTGATGCAGGGGTTGGGAGTAAGATGCGGTTTTGGCCCTTGAAGGGGTCATGCCCCCCTGCCCAGTTCCTTAAACTTAGATACGGGCCTCCCACAGGTCTCTGGCTGTGGGGTTGATGGAACTCCCTGCTATGGGAAAAGTACATCATCCTGAAATTTCTATTTCACCTCATGATTTTGGAAAATGGCATTCTCTTTGGTATTAAAACAAGTGTGGATTCTTTATGGCATATGACTAAAAAAATGTTTTTATCCATTTGAAGGACAAAATAGGAGACATCAAAAAATGCCACCCTGGTTACCTGGAGCACATGGTGACCTCTAGTTCTCCTGAAGAGGTGGGAATTCCCTCCCATCATCAGGAGAACAGAACAAAAGCAGTGTATAAAATGGGCCTTGAGAGAGCTGCTGAGCCTTCCCATGCTCACAAGGCCAAAGAGGAGGGTGCGTGGGGCCAGGGAGGACTGGGCGTCTCCAGAGGGCGTTAGCGTCCCAGGTGGATTTTTAACAGACAGAGACCTAGAGGGCAAAGGAGGGCAGGTAGGGCCTTAAAGGAAAGGAACGGTGGTGAGCAATGTAAAGGCACAAGAAAGCAGGGCTTGACCAGTGAATCATTAGCTTGGTGGCAGAGGTAGCAGGAAGAGGGCTGCAGCCCTGCTGTGACAAGCCTGGAAAGCCACGGGAAGGGGCAGCTACTGAAATGAAGATGCCCTGGGGAGAGGAGACTTCTGAGCTTGGACCTGAATCCCGAGGTACAGAGCCTGGGCTGTAGAGTCTGGAGGTGATCCCTGACTCTACAGCTTCCACCCTGTGACCTGGTCACATTATGTAACTTCTGAGCTTCTACCTGGAAGATGGGGTCACCGGGAGACCTTAGGAAGGTTAAATGAGATCAGGCAGGGAGGGCACTTTGCACCATGCTGCTGCAGAGCAAGTCCTCCATCAATTGTTATTTTAATAATTGCTGTGGAATTATAGTCATATGTAACAATTTTAATATAATACAATCACTGTTATAAGATATACAATATTGTTATATAATGCATTATAGGCATTATTATTATTATTATTATGCCCCATGTTATTTCGTGAAGTAGCGAGAAAGTCAAGAAGGAACAAAATAAGTTGTGACCTGGAAATGTCAAGTGGGGAAAGAAGCCTGGACAGGCAATTTGCTGTGCTAACTGTAAAACGATCTTAGCTATTCACTAAGGCAGAATTTCTGCAAGCCACAGCCTGCTGGCCTCCGATATATTCATCCCTGGAGAAAACCAGAACCTCATTTGAAGTTCTCTCCCTCTTCCTACCCACACTCAGTATTGGGTGTGGGTCGTGAAAAAGCAAAGTAGCACTGTGAAGATAGCCCTAAGGGAAGCAAAAGTGGGAGGACATTCCGCCCAGGACCTCCTGGGTAGCTGATGGGATGAGGCCTCGGGGTAGAATTGCCTCGGTTTGCTTCTTTTAGCTTTGCTTTTCAAGGGTACTCCCTCCTTCCCTGTCACCTGCCTTCAGGGCCTCTGCCCAAATGCTAGTAACTAGGAGCTCCCTAAACCTAGAGCTGGTGGGGTGAGAGTCTATTCGAGTCTCCCTTTGCCTTGTTCTCTGCATTGTCCTTGTCCTCTGACCTCCTCTCCCTTCCTTGAGTTCTAGGACTGGGTGTTCCCCAGCTCTCCTCAGTTGCAGTTTCTTTCTCTTCCTTCACTCGGGCCTCCTTTTGCCCCTGTACCCTAAAATGTAACTGTTCTCCGAGTCTCCTTACTTTTCCTTTTTGTTCTCCTGGTCTGACCCTGCTGTACCCATCTGCTTCAGACTATGTTTACTATGATCCATACTTCACCTCCGCAGCTGCTGCCTCTTTCCAGATCCCTGACTCTGCACTTCCAGCCACCTGCCGTGGCCTTCTGCCCAGCAGCACCCTTCCACACTGCCACACCCTTCCACCCTGCCACATCTTCTCAGAGAGGACATCCTCCCCTTCCCCACCGATGCCACCCACTTCAGGATTGTCACTCTGGTTTTCTTTTTCTTCTTAACCCTCCCACACTTCATACTCCTCTCACCACCAGTGTTCCCATGTCCAACTGCTCTGTTTTCACTGCTGCCTGGCTTTTCCTTCCCACTGGAGGCCTCTTAATTCCAGTTTATGGCAGCCTTTTCTGGATGTTTCAACTCACCTGCTGTGTGAGTCAGTGCTGCCGCAATGTCTTCTCCCCTACTGCACATGACAAACTTTTGCCGTACCATCCATCCATTAGAGGAGCATTTCTGCCTTTTATTTAAGCGTCTCAACTTCTCTAGAGTCTCCCCCCACAACTCAGTCTCCCTCTGAAACGAATGAATTGAAACTGTTTCTGTTACTAGGTTCAGACTTCCATACCACCCTCTGCACATCACTCCTGGTTACTTGCTTATAAATCTGACTCCTTGGGATATTGCCCCCTCTGGATTTCCTCAAGGAAATGCTTGAATGAATTAATAAAATCGCAGCTCTGATGAGTTCAATTATCCATGCAAAACCCATCCAGGACCCGCAGTCCAGGCATGCTGTGCTCTCAGCTGCTCCCCAAATGCATCCTGAGATTTCACACCTCCACCCTTCGCTGTGCTGGTCCTGCTGCCTGTCAGCCTCTCCTCAGTCAACACCTGCTGAAACCAAGACCCCAGTGCTTCCCCCAGCCTGCGACACTTTTCTTAGATCCCTCCCACTCCTCCAAACTGTACAACCCCTCCTTGGAATGCTTCCTCCGTGGTGTCCCTTTGTCTTTGTCACTCTGGCTTTCATTGAAGACAGGCCTTCTCTCCCCAGAGAAAATTACGCCCCATGGGAGCCACGGATCATTCACTTTTTTTATTTTTAATTTTATTTTTCGTAAATAGGCAATACACTCACATGATACAAATGCCCAAAAAAAGATCCTGTCTGAGAAGCCTTTTGCTTACTGACGTCCTGCCCTACTCCCTCCCCAGCCGTACAGGGGCCAACTTTTATCAGTTTCTTGTGTATCTGTTTACAGAAATATATGTAAATAAGAGCAAATGGTCTTATTGTTTCTCCTTTCTCACGTAAATGACCGCCCCAGCTGTACTTTTCTGTGCCTTGTGGTTTTCACTCCTCCTGGGATCTCCCCATATCGGCACCATTTCCTTTTAAACAGCTGCATAGCACTCTGTGCCTGAGCTCCCAGGGTTTACCCAGCTTTTGAAGACTAGCCAGTCATTGGCTGTCACCAACAAGGCTTCTGCAGTTGCATAAGGCTGCACAGGCTTCCCTCTGTGGGCCAGCAGGTAGGCACCTGTGGAATATTTATGTGTATTTGTAAGTGAGATAAACATTGCCAGATTATGCCGGGGGTTGTACCATGTTGCTCAACCTATAGCAGTTTTTTTTCAGCCAATCTGATGGCATGCATTATGGCATATATGGCGGTATATTGTTGCAATTAAATTTTTTGCATTTCTGTTTTTATGAATGAGATTGAACATCTTTTCACACATTTAAGGCCTTTTATAGTTCTTTTCCTGAGAAGTGTCTTTGCTTATTTTTCTGTTGGATTGTTGGCCCCTTTTCTCAATTTCTAAGAAACCTCCATATATTAGGGAGATTTGTGCTTTATCTTTGCTAGCCGAGGCAAATATCTTTTTTCCCACTTTCTTGCTTGTCTTTTGATTTTGCTTGTGGTAAAGAAGTTCTGGCTCTTACAAATCAGAGCTGTCTGTCTTTTATTTTATGGCTTTTGGGTGTTGTGTCATGGTTAGAAAGGCTTGCCTCCCTGCGGTGATATAAAGACTTCTCCCGTGCTTCCATCTAGTACTTTCACGGTTTCATATTTTACATTTAATCCGTGAGCCCCTGGAGTTAACCCGAGTATATGGAGTGCGCGTGCATCCACTATGCCAGAGGACTAACTGGACGAGGTGTGGCTCTGGACGAAAACTGCCATGACTCTTGGCCATCACCAAAGCCTCCTAACCTACCCTCTGAGCCTCCCAGCCTGACACTCATGCCTTTCCTTCTGCTTATAAATAACTGCCCAGTGCTTCCTTCTAAATTGCCTCTTAGGCTACACTGGTCTCCAGTCTAGAACCTTCCATGCTTCCTGCCCCCCTACTTCACGATCCCTATTATGAAACGCCTTTGCCGTCTTCCATGAACAGTCCAGGCTCACTGTTGTCACAGAAAGTGAAGTTCCCATTTCACGGTTCTGACCACCAGGCCCCTGGGTTACCAGGCTGCCTTGGGGAGGCAACAGAACCTGGTGGTTAAAGTAGCAATAGAACAATATCATTAATTATTTAAACTTGTTACATGCTAAGCACTGCTCTAAGCACCTTGCACGCGTACAAAACACTTAGCTCAGCACTTAGATTATGTGTTCAAAATTAATACTGCTATCTACATTTTTGGCTTCATCTCATCTTCCTTCCCTATATGAGGCTTCTATTTTTTGTACATACCGGCTATATTTGGAACACACTTTAGAGTTCAAAAATTGCCTGCAAGTGTTTTTGATGCTTTCCCCCTCTCTGTGTAGAGCCCTAATGAAAACCTGTCCATCAATAAGGCTGACAGCATCTGAGCCCAATGCTCAGTCGTAACTTGTCAAAAGAGGAACTTCCAGACCCTCTTTGGGTCTATATGATGCCTCTGTATGATGGACATGCCTCTGTATAATGCAACAGGTAGCCCCAGACCCAAAGACTGAACCCGAATCTGGTCAAAACTCTAGATCTAATCATCAGCTTACAGAAAGTAAAAGATAAAGGACAGCTATCAAATGACCTCATTGGAGATACAATTAGCCACATGCAGAATGTGAGACATCCTATAAAACAAATGACCCAATTCGTTCAATAAATAAATGGCAATAAGGAAAGGATATAGTACATACAGATAAAATTAGAATAAATAAGAGACCTAAGAGGTACATTGACCGGTGGAATGATTTAACCATGTTTGAATCTTGATTCAGACAAATCAGCTACAAAAAGTCGTTTATTGAATGATGAGAGAAATCTAGACACTGACAGGATATTAGAACTTAATAAGAATTATTGCTAATTGTTTAGTTATTTAATGATGTTGTGTGTGTGTGTGTGTGTGTGTGTTTTAAATGCCCAACTCTTAGCATCCATATTTACTGATGAAATGGTATCTGGATTTCTTCCCAGGCCTACTAAGTCAGAAGCTGTTCAAGGTCAGGAAGTAGGTCCTGAGTCTTGAGTAAAGAGTCACCAGGAGGCGATTGCCGA
This sequence comes from Myrmecophaga tridactyla, assembly GCA_004026745.1. Lineage (NCBI taxonomy): Eukaryota > Metazoa > Chordata > Mammalia > Pilosa > Myrmecophagidae > Myrmecophaga > Myrmecophaga tridactyla. The sequence goes on along the minus strand of PVIY010002779.1, from coordinate 96,951 downwards.
ATTCCCTGTGCATGGAGTCACATTGAAGAGGGGCAGAGCTTGGTTTCCAAACGTCTCTCAGTTTGAAGGCTGCTCCCAGGTGAGTTGGATCATCATGTGAGTCTGATGAGACGATGGTGGTTTGCTAAAAGTTGACATTCTTGCTGTTTCATTGCAAATACTGTCATTAGTGGCTCTCTCAAACCTATCTTCAGCCCTTAGCTCTTTTCCCCCAACAGGAGCCTGGGAAGTGGCGGTAGCAAGAGCTTCATCATTGCAACATCCAACTCCCCTGAAGCATCTGGAACACAAGATAATAAAATACTTATGTAGGCAACTTAAAATGGTTCTTCAGACTTTCATGGTTTTGTTCCCAAACATTGTTGACCTCAAGCGGCTCTCTAAAGAGAGACTGGATTTGATATTTCTGTTTTTCTCCCTAAATGAGAACTTCCTGCTCCTCTATAATTTCTAGATCTACAATTCCTGTTCACTCATAATATATAGAGCTGAATTTTGAAGCTAAGCCTTTATAAGTAATATGAAGCACAGTTCTTTAGACTTGATTTTATCAACAAATCAGCACGGAGGACACTAAAAACCTTGTCCATCCTCATCCCCAACGTGATATCCTTGGGGAGAATTTTTTTAGGACCTCCACACCCAAACACCCACCACCCACCCCCAGTCTTTCTTAATGAACTGGCCTTCTTTCTCTTCAGATGGAGAACTGTTTAACTCATCATATTTTTCCCTCATTTTAATGTTCAACAATATAATTATTTTCTATATTGTCCCTGGAACATTGTATCGTTATCCTTTAGTGACCACCTTATTTATTTGTTGGCCTTATAGATATAGAGCCTTATTATTATTATTATTTTTTGAATGAGCGGGCACCGGGAATCGAACCTGGGTCTCTGGCATGGCAGGTGAAACTCTGCCACTGTGCCATCATTGCCCACTCTAGAGTCGTATTTTAAAGCTGATACAAAATAAGACATTTAGAATTTTCTGGGAAGCCTAACATGTTTAGAGCTGCCAGACTTTATTAGAATGACGCTGAGGATGGGTGATGGCCTGGTATTTTAGAGGAAAGTCTGCCTACTATTGATAGTGATAATCTAGTGATATTTATTGTGCTGGTTTGAAAATATTATATACCCTGGAAAAGTCATGTTCTAATCCTGACACAATCTTGTGGAGGAGCTGTTTCTTTTCATCCTTATTCGATACTGTAGGGCAGTAACTTTTGATTAGGTTATCTCCATGGAGATTGTGGGTGTGATCTTTTGATTATATGGAAATATGACTCCACCCATCCCAGGTGGGTCTTGATTTGGTTACTGGAATCCTTTAACAAACATTAAAGAGAAAACATTTTGGAGAGAGTCGGGAATGACAGAACCAACAAAAACTTCAGAGCAGAGCCTACCGAAATGACAGAAGCCACAGTACCAACACTTAGAGACACAGATGTTTGGAGATGCCTGGAGCCCAGCACATGTCACCATGAGATGTTAAGCAAGCCAGAACCTAGAGAGAGCCAAGGGAAGCCAAGAGATAAAAACCAGCCCTGGAGATGCAAAATGAGGAACCCCCATAGGAACAGAGGCTGAAAGCAGCAGAGCCCAGGAACAAGGGACCAGCAGATACCAGCCACGTGATTACCCAGCCAACAGAGGTATTCCTGACCTATTGACCTTCCTTGAGTTAAAATGTCTTTCCCTAAGTGCCTTAGTTTGGACATTTTTATAGGTGTAGAACTATAAATTTATAACTTATTAAGTTCCCTTTTTAAAAGCTATTCCAGTTTTTTGTATCCCATTCTGACAGCTCACTAGCTAATACAGTCATAATCTTGCCTAAAACAGCTCTACCTGTGAATATATTTTTTTCTTCTGGAATGGGGCATGGACCATTCCATTTCATTTATTTCCTTGATTTTGGCTCACAATTTTTTTGTGGGTCACTTTGAACAGCAGGGAGACCAGGACCTTATTCTCAGTACCCATAGTCCAGGCACAGTCTCTATAGTGAAAGCAGAAACCACAGCATGGCATGGAGCTTGGAGCAATGTGGTCATCATGACCTCCAGCCTCCTCAGCCCTTGGATTCCCTCTCGGAAGTACAAGAAGGGCCGAGTCCTTCGACTTCTGGTGCTGTCCCAAATAAGGACTCCCATTGAGAAGCAGCCATCCATGTCAGGGTGTCCCCTATACCCAATTAATAGAGAGTGACCTTCCAGGCATCTCTTTCTGCAACAGTCTCTCCATCACTGAAAAAAAGTTAGAATGTTCTTTGACATTTTAGCCAGGAGTCACCTGCATTGCATTCTGCTGACAGAGTCATGAAAGCAGTGTTGGAGCTCTAAATTTCAGAACAGTTAGAAAGGCGTCCTGTATTAAAAAGAAAAGAAATGTAATTTTTTTAAATGAAGATGAAGTGCTTTTAATTTAAAAACTACTCAGAGGGCTCATTGCTTCTGTACATAGAAATCGAAGTTCTTTTGAGTGCTCAACAACAAAGGTGAGGATAGGTTCATAATCAAGAGTGAAATCCCTGAAAGAGAGGGGAGGGCATTGAAATGCTGAAAGATTATGACAGTCATAGACGCAGAGCAAATAAACAGCCAAAAGGATTAAGAAGGAGACAGCATGGGTGGCTGCTGTGGCTCAGCAGGCAGAGCTCCGACCTGCCGTGCTGGGGGTCTGGAGTTCGATCCCTGGTGCCTCCTGCCCATATGCAAATTTAAGAAAAAAAAAAAAAAGGAGACAGCATCTTTGCTTCCAAAGAAAATAAGACCTTTGTTGATAAAACATTCTCTACCTGACTGGATTTGGGGGGTACCTGTACCAAGAGAAGCAGGAAAAATATGCCAACTGGGATGTTTAGCCATCATAAGGATATGAAGAAACTACAGCAACTGCCTCCTGCTGCACACTTGGGTACCATATTGCCCCAAACAATATGATTTTCCTTTGTCTTGATGACAAGATCTGAGTCTTGCCAAGTACCTTCTATGTACCAGGCATTATTTTAATTTAACATTTGCATGTATTATCTCACAACAGCCCTCTTATGGTTAATTTTATGTGTCAACTTGACTAGATGATGGCATCCAGTTGATTGGTCAAACACTGGTCTAGTTGTCTCGTGGTGGTATTTCATAGATGGGGATTAGCATCTTCAATCAGTTTGACCTTAAATAAAGGAGATTATCTTTAATAACATGGGTGGAAGTCTCACCCAGTCAGTTGGAAGTCTTAGGATCAAGAACTGAGGGTTTCAGGGATCAGAAGGAATTCTGCCTCAAGGCTACGCCCTCCCCTTCTATGATGCTTTGAAACTATATGTACCCCCCAAAAGGATGTTCTTACAATTAATCCACTCCTGTGGGTATAGATCCATTGTAAGCAGGACCTTTCGATCAGCTTATTTCAGTTAAGGTGTGCTGTATCTCAATAAAGATGGTTCTTCATCCTCTTACTGGAATCCTTTATGAACAGGATAAACAAATAGAGAGGGAAAGCCACAGAAGCAAGAAGTTGAAAGCAACGAAATAAGAGAAGGGATAGACCAACAGATGGTGCCATGTGACAGAAGAGCCAAGGATCAGTGGCAGCTGATCTCTAGGAAGAAAGTAATGCCTTGATTTGGACAATCTCACAGCTTCAAACTGTAAGATAATAAATTCCCATTGTTAAAAAGGCAACCCATTTCATGGTATCTGCTTTGCACAGCCTAACGAACTAAAACACTTCCTTCCTGAGGTTCAACATAAGGAATTTGGACATAAGACTTCAGTGTCCCTCTTATGAAAATTTTCAACCTTCATCCTACCCTGCCAACCCCCACAATTATGTGAGTCAATTCCTGTATTAATCTCTCTCCCTTCCTCCTTTCCTCTAGCTCTCCCTCTCCCTCCCCTCCCCTCTTGGTCCTGTCTCTCTGGGGAACCCTGACTGATACAAGCCCTTGGAGGCTGAACTAACATTACATTATCCCCATTTTACAGATGAGGAAACTGAGGGACATAGAGGAAAGCTTGTCCCTGGCCACACAGGCCAGTATGTGAATGAGCTGGGATTTGAATCCTAGCATCTACTTCAGAGCGCACATTTATTCCCTCTGCCATTTGTGAGACAGAAACGTTAGGGTAAGATGCTCTGTTCTCAATTCAGGAGCCTTCAACCCCCCCCCCCCAGGATTTAATAAGTAGCCCACACAGAATTTCCCAGAACCAATTTTCTGGCCAATGGGCTACCCAGACTCTGCCTCTGGTTTCCCATCTTTGGGTACTTCCCAGCTCACCAGCACCCCTATCAGGAGATGGGGCTGGTGGGATGAGAGGTGAAGAAAGGCAATTGGGAAATTTTGCTGTTTTCAAAGAAATTTGGTAGAGGAGACTCTTGGAAGTAATTTATAATGTGAAGACCTTGGATAAATTGAGGATTTCAATTATTCATCCATTACTACTTAATACAAGGTCCTGGCCCCCCTGGATAGGCTGCATCTCCACAGATACCCTAAAATTGATTGCAAAATTGTGTCTCTGTATTTTCTGTGGGAGAGAATCCTTTGTTTTCATCAGATTCTCAAGTTGCTTAACTAATAGATATCTAAAATAATTGCTGTCTTCTTTACTCAAACTAGTGGATAAATAAAAGTTTATTGTGAAACCAGCTATTTAGTGGCAAATAAAAAGCATTTAGCATAGCACAATAAGTTTTATTCTGTTTACTATCAGGAGTCAATTCAGTATTTTTGAACTTGGAGTCAGAAGACCTCAGTTCTTATGCCAGCTGTGTCAACTCACTGAAGGAAAGTCATGTATTTCTCAGACCCCTGGTTGGTCTACATGTAGAAGGAGCAGAACAAGATTTGCCCAGCCTGCTAAAAGTAATGGGTCAGTTTTAGATCTAAAAATATATAATATTGTATTATGAGAGTACTTTAACCCTAGAAGTGACCACAAAGTTTATGTGCAGTATCTCCCTAAGCACTGGAGAGGGATCTGGAGGACAAATGATCATCTTGCCTGATTGAATGCCTGATCTTTCCCTTCCATAAGAGGTGAGTTTTAGCATTAAAAGAAAGACATGTACTTGTTCTTTCTCAAATTGAACCAAATATTGCTGCTTTCTCAGCTTGCAAGTATTTGGAACTCATGAGCAACCCCGAGTGCCATGACAGATTGCTGCAGGAGGAGAACCATGTCACTAATTGAGTCATGACTGTAAATGTTAAACATCTGAGAGCCTCCTTTATCTTTTATGCAGCTCCATTTTGGATTAAGATTCGCAACGACCTTGTCGCAATACAGTGTGGACATAGGGCCTGGGCCAGGCATAATCTTGTCCAGAAATTTCTAACCAAATATTGCCACGATTAACCTACTCAGGCTGCACTGGTGACAATCTCAATCCCTGCAGATTAACTGTCTGCGTTCATTAATTCAGATGGCCCCAAATGCTAGTGATTGCTTCAAGCCCCCTTTGAAGAGCCCCCCTCTCAGACCCCATAAAGCTTTTCAGTGGCCTATATCTGAAATAATTTATATTCTTTCGTCTGGTGGTTTTGTATTGCTAGGCCTAATGACTGTTTCTATTTAATTTTCAGATGCTTAATTACAGTGGAACACTTCAACACCATTAAATTAAAACAAGCTACTAGCTTGTTCTTGATTGTGGCCTGGCAAACTCCCAAATGACGTTTACAGCAATATCAGATATTTAATGCATACCACACATTTTGCTAACTTTGGAACAAAATAGGAAAATGCCTCCCACAGATCTACTTTTGAGCTAGGGGCGCTTCCACGGAACAGAGGGAGACGGGGCAGAGTTTGGGCAGGATGTCTCATCTGCTAATGAGTGTTTAGTGTTTCGTGGAAGCCAAAGTCCCTTTTCTTGGGGCTTAATGATTTTCCAATTTGGCTTTTTCATAAGAACTGCTTATATTACATTTTGCAAAAAAACTAATGAAATTACTCATTTCTTGTAATCATGGCCTTATTTGCACTGCCATGTGACTGAGTCTATTACTTGGATTTGGCAAATGAGCGAATGTGCCAGTAATCCATGGCCTTTTGTTGTGAATAGCAAGTTTTTTTAGGTGCTGCAAAATGCTGCAAAGCAGGTACAAGGTTGAGGGCAGCCAAAGGCAGCACAAGGCCCCCGTAAGATAATATTCTTTGGGAATGGATGCTAAGAGTTGGTGTGTCTTTACAACATCAGTCATGTGGGTATTGTTTGCATCTGACAGTTTTTCTTTTAAGATTAATGTGCTTATGGAAACCTTGTGTGTTACTCTACCAGGCAAGCTTAAAATCCATCCAGCTTTACCATCGGAATGACACGATGCTGGGAGAGCAAACCAAATGACAAACAGAATCTGGTTTTCAGAGGCTAGTGTGTGTTGAAGAGAAATGATCTGAAGCCAAATTTGGCCTCCTTCCAGAAATTCCTCCTGCCGTGCTGTTGGCACAGCCCACAAAAGGAGGGAGGCAGATGGACATGGAAGGAGAGAAGGTACTGCCAGGAGACAGGAGTCAGAAAGGAAGCATGATTAATTGAAAAACTTAGTCTTCATAGCAAACTGAAAAATAGGGCTTTTTCTGGATCGTTAGAGAAAGTCATTTCTCACCTGGCCATTTGGCTTGCAGTTGGTAATGTTGAAACTCATGTTGGGAAAGTACATCTGGTTGGATTTGAGAAGTAAAATCAGGAGGCAGGGCAGTGGCTGGACGCAGGGAGAGTTACACAGGCCTCACTGACCACAGGTTTACAAGGGACCCCTGAGCTTGTGCAAAGGGAAAGGTGGAGCAGGTGTGATGTCTAGGCTAAGGGGGAAATCAAACCAATGTCCGGCTTGGGAAGTGGGGGCGATTTCTGTAGAAGCAGGAGATGCACCAGGCAATCACAGGGGTCAAGATGCATATTCATATAAAGATGGAAAATGGATGTCAAACTGGCAGACGTGACCCCAGGGGGGGCCCCCATCCAGGCATTGGATCCAACAGGGGACCCACTTGCTCCCATCGTGTTGGTTACCATCTTTCTTGACTTCAGACAGCTTCACTTCTGCTCAGCTTGGCCAGATCCCACTTGCTTAGCTCAGAAAGTGGGTGGCCAGGAAGAAAAGAGAGTAACACTTGAGAGTTTTCATGATCTGAGTGTTTTGGAGTCCCAAATCACTTCCAAATGCAGCAGCCCAGCAGAGCACTGGGAGATTTCACTGCACCGCAACACGCGCTGGGGGCCTGATGGATGGTGGGACCTCAAGGCAGCTGCTGCCAGCAGAGCACTCCAAGAGGCTGTCACTGCCTGGGGCTGTTAGGAAACTGAGGAGATGCTGGGTTTTCGTGCCAGTCTCCCAAGCAGCTTCAAGTGGGGAGTCCTCACATTGGCCCGGGAGAAGTTGTGGAGGACCAAGTGTCTGAAACAGATAAGAGTGATTGGCACGATGAATAATCAAAGAGCAAATTCCTCTGGCTGCCTGGGGTCCATTCCTAGACACCCACATCTGGGGAGCCTCTTACAAGCAATAGGCCTTTTTTTTTTTTTTTTTTTAATTTGCATATGGGCAGGAGGCACCGGGGATCGAACTCCAGACCTCCAGCATGGCAGGTCGGAGCTCTGCCTGCTGAGCCATGGCAGCCGCCCGCAGCCACCCACAAGCAATAGGCCTTTAAAAAGTTTCTCTGTGTGTGTGTGTGTGTGTGTGTGTGTGTGTGTGTGTATGTTTCAGACTGGCTGCCCCCAGAGATGGGAGCATGTACGTCCTCTCAGCTTTCAAGGAAAGGAAGAAAGTCTGGCCTCAGGCTGTGAGGCTTGAGCTAGGACGGGCAGCTGCTGGGGCCACGTGGGGCTTCGGCCTCTCCTCTCCACCTCCCAGGGGTCTCATCTGCAGGACAGATGAGGGTCACTCCATGTGCGTTAGTGGGTGGGCTACTTAACGCGTCCTGAGGGCTTTGAAAGCCTACATAATTATAATGTGTGAATGTCTCCCCCTTCACTTCTGTCTGTGAATTCCAGCTGGGCAGATTCCCTGTTAAGGAAGCCCTTTTCAAAGTCAGCTCTGAGGAGAGAAGCAATGATCCAGAACTGGGTGAAACCTTTGTCGGGCCCATTTTAGTTTAATCTACACGTACTGTGGGAAGGAGGTGTCCTTGTGAGGGAAGACAGTTCCATTCTCACTTGTGTCACTCGCTCCCTACATGTGCCTGAGCAGGTTCTAAAGACCCTGTGCTTCTGCATCCTCATTGTAAAATGGGAATAATTCAGCCACCAGACGCATAAAGAGCTGGCAGTGCCTTTGAAGAGCTTACGGGTTACTGAGTCTTACAATGACATCATGGATAGACCTAGTCTGTCAAATAGACATTGGGTTTTCTAAAAGAGAAGCTCAAACTCTTGAAAAAAATTAATGGGTAATTAAAAGACTAGAGTATCTGTCTCATGAAAGTGGTTTGGGAGTATCTGCTCCATTATGGTGTCAAGAATTCAGTATTTCTTTCATTTTCATAAATATTGTTTCCTTTCTCCTTTCTCATAATTCTGCACCATAAATCAACCCATTTTTCCATTGTGCTATTATAAAATCTCCAGAGAGGTCATTATCCTAACAGGTCATAAGAGCACACCACATCCCTTCTCTTTTTCTTGTTAAATGTTGCATTTTGCAAATATTTGCAATCCCTCCCCATCCTCCAGGCATCCTAAGCTCCTTTGAACCACTTACCATGAGTGCTCATTCAGCAGCTGTAATAAAGCCAAGGCACAAAGCCAGCTGGGGGTGCCCTTACTCATCTCTGGTGAGAGGATCAACTGAACCTACTTTAGAAGAGCAACTAGACAGTATATCAGGAAGCTTTAAAAATGTGCATCTCCTTTGACACAGGAAATTCTCTTCCGAGGACTGTATTCCCTCAAAATAATTATAGGTGAATACTAGGTGAGTTACAAAGATACCCATATAAACATTATCTCAGAGCAGTGAAAGACTAGGGACAACCTAAATGTCTAACTATAGGAAATTGCTTTAACTATGGTACATCCATGTAATGGAATATTATGCAACCAATAAAAAGAATATTAGGAAATTAATACCTGGTTAAAAAAAATCAGAATAGTGGATACCTGAGGGTGAGGGGGGGATTGGCCAGGAGGAGGCATAAGAGAACTTTCTTCATTGATGATAATAACCTAAAACTTGATAGGTATATACATTTGTCAAAACTCATTGAATTATATGCCTAAGGATTTGTGCATTTCACTGAACGTAAATTTTACTTAAGCAAACAAGCATAAACAAATATTTTTTCTTTTTAAAAGCAGTTTTATTGAGATATATTCACATACCATACAATCCAACCAAGTATACAATGAATGTCTTTTAGTTTATTCACAGTTGTGTATTCATCACCACAATCAATTTTAGAATATTTTTATTACACCAGAAAGAAAAACCCTAAACCTCTCAGCAGTAACTTCTCAATCCCTCTATCTTCTCCCAGCCCTACTTAACCACTAATCTATTTCTGTCTCTATAGATTTATTTATATTTATATTTTATATAAATGGAATAATGCAATATGAAGTACTTTCTATCCGGTTTCTTTCACTTAGCATAATGTTTAAAAATTTTTTAATTAAAGAAGTTGTAGGTTTCTCTAATAGAAAAGTTATATAAAAAATACAATGTTCTTATATACCCCACTATTTTTGACACTTTGCATTCATGTGGTACTTTTGTTATAATTGATAAGAGAATAATAAAATAGTGCTATTAATATAGTCCATAGTTTACATTGAATGTATTTCCCCCTATAGCCTATTATTAACACCTTGTATTAGTGTCATACATTTGTTATAATTCATGTGAGAATATGTACTTGTACTATTAACCCCAGATCATCATCCACAACAGGATTCATTGTGTTACACAGTCCCATGTTTTATCCTCTAGCTTGTATTCTAGTAACATACATGGCCCAAAACTTCCCCTTTCAACCACATTCACATATATAATTTGGCACTATTAATTACACTCACTATATGTGCTACTATCACCACCATCCATTTCCATACCTTTACAATCAACCTAAATTGAAATTTTATACAAATTAAGAATCAGTTCCCCATTCTCTACTCCCAAGCTATCTCCTCGTAACCTATATTCTAAATTCAAACTGTATGAGTTTGCTTACTGTAATTAGTTCATATCAATTGAGATCATACAATACTTTTCTTTTTGTGCCTGACTATTTCACTCAACATAGTGTCCTCAAAATTCATCCATGTTGTCACATGCATCAGAACTTCATTCATTCTTACAGTTGAATAATATTCCATCTTATGTATATAATGCATTTTGTTTATCCATTCATCAGTTGATGGGCACTTGGGCTGTTTCCATCCTTTGGCAATTGTGAATAATGCCACTATGAGCATCAGAGTGCAAATGTCTTTTCATTACTGGTGCATTATATGTAAAGTCTAAGAAGCTATTGACTAGCACAAAATCCTGAAGATGCTTCCCTAGATTTTCTTCTAGTTTTATAGTCCTGGCTCTTATATTCAGGTCTTTGATCCATTTTAAGTTAATTTTTGTATACAGATATCAGTTTTCTAGCACCATTTGTTGAAGAGACTATTCTTTCCCAATTGAGTAGACTTGGAAGCCTTATCAAAAACCACTTGGCCATAAGTTTAGGCATCTGTTTCTGAGCTTTCTCAAGTCAAATCCATTGGCTGAGATATCTATCCTTGTGCCCGTACCATGCTGTTTTGACCACTGTTGCTTTGTGATATGTTTTAGAGTCAGGAAGCGTGAGTCCTCCAACTTAGTTCTTTTTCAAAATGCAATGGACTATTAGGGCATTCTTACCCTCCCAAATAGATTTGATAGTTGGCTTTTCCATTTCTGCAAAATAAGATGTTGAAATCTTTTTTAAAATATTTTTATTGAGATATCTTCATGCTCCATACATCCATCTAAAGCATACAATCAAGGTTCACAATGTCAGTGCATGGTTGTATATTCATCATCATGATCATTTTTACAACATTTGCATTGGATGTTGGGATTTTGATTGAGATTGCATTGAGTCTGTAAATCAATTTGAGTAGAATTGGCATCTTAACTATATTTAGTCTTCTAATCCATGAACATGGTATACCCTTCCATCTGTTTAGTCTTCCCTTATTTCTTTTAGCAATGTTTTGTAGTTTTTTGTGTACAGGTCCCTTACAACCTTGGTGAAATTTATTCCTAGATATTTGATTCTTTTAGTTGCTATTTTAAATGGATTTTTTCTTGATTTCCTCCACAGATTGCTCATTACTAGTGTATAGAAACACAACTGATTTTGAATATTGATTTTGTTTCCCACCACTTTGCTGAATTATTTTACTAGCTCTAGTAGCTTTGTTGTCATTTTTTCAGGACTTTCTCTATATAGGACCTTGTCATCTACAAATAGTTAGTTTTGCTTCTTCCTTTCCAATTTTGGATGCCTTTTGTTTATTTTTCTTGCCTAATTGCTCTGGCTAGAACTTCCAGCCCAATGTTGAATAACAGTGGTGGCAATGGGCATCCTTATCTTGTTCTAGGTCTTATAGGAAAAACTCTCAGTCTTTCACCATTGAGTATGATGCTAGCTGTAGTGTTTTTATATATGCCCTTTCTAATGTTGACAAAGTTTCCTTCTATTTTTATTTTTTCTAAGTATTTTTTATCAAGAAAGATATGCTGATTTTTGCCAAATGCCTTTTCTACATCAATTGAAATGATCATGTGGTTTTTCCCCCTTCATTTTGTTGATGTGGTATATTATACTAATTGATTCTCTTGTGTTGAGCCACTTGCATATCTGGGATAAAACCTATTGATCATGGTTTATTATTCTTTTGATGTTCTGTTGGATTTGATTTTCAAGAATTTTGTTGAGGATTTTTGCATTTGCATTCGTAAAAGAAATTGGTCTGTAATTTTCTTTTCTTATGATATCTTTATCTGGCTTTGGCATTAGGGTGATGTTGGCTTACTAGAATGAGTTAAGTAGTATTCCCTCCTCTTCAATTTTTTGGAAGATTTTGAGCAAGATTGGTATTAATTCCTCCTGGAATGATTGGTAGAATTCACCTGCAAAGCCATCTAGTCCTGGGCTTTTCTTTGTTGGGAGGTTTTTAATGACTGATTCAATCTCTTTTCTTGGAATTGATCTGTTGAGGTCTTCTATTTCATTTAAAGTAGATGTAGGTTCATCATGTGTTTCTAGGAATTTGACTGTTTTATCTAGGATATTTAATTTTTGGCATACAGTTGTTCATCATATCCTCTTATGATCCCTTTTTCTTTCTATGAGGTCAGTAGTAATGTCTCCCCTCTCATAACAGATTGTATTTATGTGTTTTCACTCTCTTTTTTTTTTCTTTGTCAGTTTAACTAAGGATTTGTCAATTTGTTGATCTTTCTAAAGAACTAACTTCTGGTTTTGTTCAGTCTTTCTATTGTTCTTTAATTCTCTAATTCATTTATTTCTGCCTTAATCTTTGTTATTTCTTTGCTTTTGGGTTAGCTTTCTGTTCTTTCTCTGGTTCCTCCAGGTGTGCAGTTATGTCTTCGATTTTAGTTCTTCTTTTTTAATGTAAATGTTTACTGCTATAAATATCTGTCTCAGCACTGCCTTCCCTGCATCTCATAAATTTTGATAGGTTGTATTATTCTCATTTTCATTCATCTCAAGATATTCAGTGATTTCCCCTGCAGTTTCTTCTTTGACACATTGATTGTTTAAGAGGGTGTTATTTAACTTTGATATTTGTTGATTTCCCAGTTTTCTGCCTATAATTAATCTTCAGCTTCATTACATTATGGCCAGAGAAGATGCTTTATATGATTTCAATCTTTGTAAATATATTGAGACTTGTTTTGTGACCCAATGTGTGTCCTGACCCTGGAAAATGATCCATGGGCACTTGTCAAGAATGTATGCTGTTTTGGGGTGCAATGTTCTGTATGTGTCTGTTAGGTCCAGTTCATTTATATTATTCAAGTTCTCTGTTTCACTCTTTATTTCCTATCTAGATGTTCCATCTACTGATGAGAGCGATGTATTGATGTCTCTAATTATTATTGCAGAAGAGTCTACTTCTCCCTTAAGTTTTGCCTGTGTTTGCCTCATGTATATTGGGCACCATGGTTACATGTATAAATATTTATGATTGTTATTTCTTCTTGGTTGATTGCCTCTTTTATTAATATATAGTGTCCTTCTTTGTCTCTTATTACAGTTTTGGCTTAAAGTCTATTTTGTCTGATATTAGAATAACTACCCCAGCTCATTTTTTGTTATATTTGCATGGGATATCATTTCCCATCTATTCACTTTCCACCTATTTGTTTCTTTGAGTCTAAGGTGAGTCTCTTGTAAACAACATATCATTGCATCATGCTTTTTTAATCTGTTATGCCAATCTGTGTCTTTTGATTGGGCAGTTTAATCCATTAACATTCAGTGTTATTACTGTAAAGGCAGTATTTATATCAGCCATTTCCTCTTTTGTTTTTTACAAAAAGAAAATGTATTTTTATGTCTCTTTTCTTTTATTTCAACCTTCTTTTCTGTAGAGTTGAACTTTTGTGATGCATCAGACTGATCCCCTTCTCATTTCTTTTTCTGCATGTTTTTAAAATACTTTCTTTGTGGTTACCCTGGGCTTTATAAAAAGATACCAACCTAGCGTCAATAACATAGCTCCAGTATCCTTCTGTTTCCGTCTTTATGCAGTTTCTGTCCCACTTTACCACTTTATATTTTCATGTCCATTATCAGAAAATATGCCTTTTTTCTTGTTCAATTATATGCTGATTCTTATATGAATTAAAGAGTGAAGTTGTATATTGAGGATATAGTATTATTGGATTTTTGTATTTATCCTTTTAATTATCCTTACTAATGATCTTCATTTCTTCACTCTACTCTGAGCCACTCTCTCCTGTCTTTTTTTCCTTTCAATCTGCAGAATACCCTTTAGTAATTCTTGTAGGGCAAGTCTCTTGTTGATGAACTCTCAGTTCCTGCTTACCCTCTCTGAGCCACAGTTTCTTCATCTGTAAAATGGGTATTATAACTGCATCCATCTCATAAGGACATTGTAAGAATTAAATAAGGACTTAGGCACATGGCCGGAGGTTGATAAACATTAGCTATTATTCAATATTACTGTACAATCAGCAAAATCTTATTTTCATGCATAAAATGCTGTTTCAAATGGATATGTCTGCATACAGTTACACTGAAAAGGTCAGGAGAAGGAAGTTTAAATTTGACTTCAGGTAGCTTTTTCTTTTCCTTTTGCATGGGCAGGCACCGGGAATCGAACCCGGGTCTCCTTGGAGCAAAAGCTTTGGAAATTTCTTCATCAACCTCTCTCATGGAAGAAAAAAAAAAAAAAAAAGCTACCTGAGGGCGGGCCATGGTGGCTCAGCAGTTAGAGTTCTTGCCTGCCAGAGACCCAGCAAGGAAGACAGGTCAATTGAATAGACATTCCCTTTAAAAGGCTGACAAGCTATACATGCCTGCTCCACCTGAAGTGGAAATGTTGTGCCTGGAGCCAGAGTGAGCAGAGAGAGTTCCTAATGCCATGGGATGCCCTTTCCTACCAAGGGAGTGACTTTCCTCCACAGTGCCAGACTGGAGAACTGGCTGAGGAGGTGCCTCCATTAGGGCGCTCTGTGCTGCCTAAGACATTGGCTTAGCACAAGAACAGTGGACTTCAACAGGGGGCAGAGGCAGGTTCCCATGAACAAATACTTTATACCCCTCTGGGAACTGTAGGCTTGTTTACCAGGATATCCCCAGTTTAGTGGGGGAAGGAAAAGTGCTCATAGTTTATCAAATCCCTCTGGACACTGAAATCTCCAATCTCACAGGGATTTCAAAAGCAGTTGCAGGAAATTGTTCTTGGGAGTGAGCTTAAAGTGCTCTCACCTGTGATTGTGGAGTCACTGATAGGACTGGACAGGGCCTGCCATCACCTGCACCCTGGGCCTTCTGCTTCTCTTTGCAATGTCCCTCTGAAGCCCGGTGCCCCTCTTCCCATCCTACCCACCAGCTTTGTTTCCTACAGCTCCCACATCATGTCCTCTCGCCCAGTGCCTCTCCTCTTCCCAGTATATCTGCATCCCGCATTCTGACAGATTACATGAGTTAATTTTTTTTTTTAACATGGGCAGGCACCGGGAATCGAACCCGGGTCCTCTGGCATGGCAGGCAAGCATTCTTGCCTGCTGAGCCACCATGGCCCGCCCTACATGAGTTAATTTTGAAATGGTCAACCAGCTTTGTATAACTGGAATATATCCCACTTGGTCGTGGTGTATAATTATTTTTATACATTGTTAGAATCAATATTTTCTTGATGATTTTTGCATCTATGTTCATGAGAGATATTGGTCTATCATTTTCTTTTCTTGTAGAGTCTTTGTCTGGTTTTGGTGGCCCTGTAGAATGAGTTAGGAATTGTCCCCTCTTCTGTTTTCTGGAGGAGATTGTAAAAAAATAATATCATTTTCCTCCTTAATATCATTCACCAGTGAAACCATCTGTGTCTGATGCTTTCTTTTTTGGAAGGTCATTAATTATTGATTCAATTTCTTTAATAGATATACACCTATTCAGTTTATCTATTTCTCTTTGTGTGAGTTCTGGCAGTTTGTGTCCTTAAAGGAATTGATTTCTTTATTATTCTCCTAATGTCTGTGGGATAAGCAGTGATGGTCTGAAGTTCATTCATTTTTGACATTAGTAATATGTATCTTCTTCCATTTTTTCCTGGTTATTCTGGCTAGAGATCTATCAATTTTATTAATCTTTTCAAAGAACCAGCTTTTGTTTTCAAAAATTTTCTCTACTGATGTCCTGTTTACATTTTCATTGATTTCCACTCTAATTTTTTATTATTCCTTTTCTTCTGCTTGCTTTAGGCTTATGTTACTTTTTTTCCTCAGGTTTACTAACATGGAAGCTTAGGTACTTGATTTTAGATTTTTCTTCTTTTCTAATACGTATGTTCAATGCAACAAATTCCCCTCTAACCACTGTTCTAATGTATCTTGCAAATTTTGAGAAGTTGTATTTTCATTTTCAAAATGTTTCAAAATGATTTTTAATTTCTCTCGAGATTTCTTCTTTGACACATATGTTATTTAGATATGTGTTGTTTAATCTCCAAATGATTTTTTAATGATTTCTGGTTTAATTCCATTGTGATCTGAAAGCATACTTTGTATGATTTC
The DNA here is from genome assembly GCA_004026745.1 of Myrmecophaga tridactyla. Lineage (NCBI taxonomy): Eukaryota > Metazoa > Chordata > Mammalia > Pilosa > Myrmecophagidae > Myrmecophaga > Myrmecophaga tridactyla. The sequence goes on along the minus strand of PVIY010002779.1, from coordinate 80,664 downwards.
CATTATTTTTAATTTGTTAAGGTGTGTTTCATGGTCCAGAATGTGGGCTTGAGAAGAATGTGTATTCTGCCATTTTTAGATGGAGTACTCGTTAAATGTCAATTAAATCCTGTAAATCAGTGGCACTATTCAGTTCAAGTATATCCTTATTGGTTTTCTGTCTGCTGGATCGGTTAATTACTGTTAAAGGGTGTTGGAATTTTTTTTTTTTTTTTTTAACATGGGCAGGCACCGGGAATCGAACCCAGGTCCTCTGGCATTGCAGGCAAGCATTCCTGCCTGCTGAGCCACCGTGGCCCGCCCGGTGTTGGAATTTTTAATGTAATAGTGGATTTGTCTGTTTCCCCTTGAATTCTTTCAGTTTTTGCCTCATGTATTTTGATGCTCTGTTGTTATGTGCCTACACATTACTGATTGTTATGTGTTCTGGGAAAATTTACTTTATCATTTTGTAATGCCTCTCTTTATCCCTGATAATGTTCCTTGCTCTGAAGTCTGTTTCATCTGAAATTAATATAGCTACTCTAGCTTTCTTTTGGTTAGTGTTAGCATGGTATAGCATTCTCAATCCTTTTCATCTATCTTTGTTTTTATATAAGAAGTGGGTTTCTTGTAAACAGCATATGATTGAGTCTTGATTTTAATTTTTTTACACACTTTGACAACCTGTGTACTTTAATTGGTGTGTTTAGATGATGCACATTTAAAGTGACCATTAATATCATTGGATTAATATGTGCCAGGTTTGTGATGGTTTTCTATTGTTGCAGTTGTTCTTTTTTTTCATATTTCCATATTTTCTGTCTTTTTGGATTTTAATTAAGAAACTTACATGATTCTAATTTTCTCTCCTCTCTGTCAATTACATATCAGTTATACTTCTTTTTATATACAGAAGTTGTAGGTTTACAAAAAGAATCATTCAGAAAACACAAGATTCCCATAACAACCACACACAGTTTCCCCATCACTAACATTTTGCTTTAGTGTAGTTTTGTAACAGTCGATGAGACAGTATTATTATAATTATACTATAAACTATAGTCCATGTTTTACATTAGGGTTCACAGTTTGTGTTTTATAGTTTTATGTTGTTGTCTTTGAAAATTTTATTCTAGTAACATAATACAACCAAACATTTCCCCTTTTAACTATGTTGAAATACATAATTCAGTACTGTTAGTTATATCTACCCTGTTGAGCTACTATCCCCACCATCCATCACCAAAACTTTCCAAAGTCCAAAATAGAAACTCTACATTTTAAGCCTTAATTCCTTATTCCCTACCCCCACCCCAGCCTCTGGTAATCTATACTCTAGAGTCTGACTCTGTGAGTTTGCTTATTCTAATCATTTCATATCAGTGAGATCATACAATGTTTGTCCATTTGTGTTTGACTTATTTCACTCAACATGTCTTCAAGGTTCATCCATTTCAGTTTGGAAAGTTTCTACTGACATCTTCAGCCTCACTGACTCTTTCCTCAACCATGTTCAAACCACTGAGGAGCCCATCAAAGGCATTCTTCATTTCTGTTACAATGTTCTTTATTTCTAAAATTTCCTTTTCATCTTTTCTTAAGAGTTTCCATCCCGCTGCTTACATTATTCATCTCTTGCATATTGTCCATTTTTTCCTTAGAGCCCTCAACATATTAATCATAGTTACTCTAAATTCCCAGTCTGATAACTCCAAAATAACAGCCAATTCTGAGTCTGGTTCTAATACTTGCTTTGTCTCTTCAGACTGTACTTTCCCTTGCCTTTTAGATGCCCCGTATTTTTTTGCTGATAGCCAGACGTGATGTATTGGGTAATAGGACCTGAGGTAAGTAGGCCTTTAGTGTGAGGCTGTAGGTCTACCTGTCTAGGATTTGGGCTGTGTACTCTGTTTTCTGTACCTGCAGATGTTGGAAACTTTAATTTCCTCTAGAACTCTTGTTTCCATCTCCCCTATTGTCTTTGGGTTTCCCTAGGAACCCCTCTTTAAATAGAATCTGAGCCTGGTAATTCTTTCTGCTGTCCACCATTCTTATTTTACAGGAGCCTTATTTACATGATGAAAGGTATGGGACAGGAAACATGCTATAATTTTATGATTACATTTCACTCTTATTAGTGAATGTGTGCTCCTAGGCTATGACAGTCACAAGTGCTTCCCAGCTCTTTTTCTCCCTTAAGAAGGCTGGGGGGCATGGGGGTCACTACAGTTGGGTACTTTCCCTTCCCATAGTTTGGATTAGGCTCTGGGATATTCTTTCCCTTTCTTGGTTGGCCTTCACTGTGGGGAATATATTATTTCAAACTGGTTACTTTTCCCCTCCTCCTGGCCAAAATCAGATTTTTCTCTAATCTTCATTATGAGAACATAGTTGGGTTCCTGGCGGTAAAAGCCATGAGTCTGTCAGGGCTCTTCTTATACTGGGCTCACAGAAGTTTTTAACTCTCAATCTAGTCCACACTTAGCCTCCAGCATATCACAAGTTACTGCTTAATTGTTTTTACTTCAGGTAAATATTCTCTGTATTCACCTGTTGTACCTGATTTGGTTTGCCCTAGACCTCAGTTCTCTGATGGATCTAAGAAATGTCATTGGTTTTCAGTTTAATATTTTTCTTGTTGTGACAGCAGGAAAGATGACTTCTAAGTTCTTTACACGCCAGAGTAAAAGCCAGAACTCTCCATATATTTGTAGTAATGAAGAAAATCAGTCTTCCAATAAGTTAATCAGAAATTCCTCCATAATGTAGAATTGTGGCATATTTACTTTAATTTGATAAAGGTATTCACAATGAGGGTGCCATCTAAGCAAGAATGGATCCCAATTAGGTAGAATAGTTCAGTTTGATGTTCTGGTGAAAGTTAACTGACTTAAATTCCCATTTACACTTTGGCATTTTGTGCCAGTTAACTTCTGAGCTAGAGACTGCGATAGTAATTTCACCCCTTTCCCTGTTGTTCTGTTATCTATTCTGCAGAACAAATTACCCTGAAACTTCAAGGTATAAGGCAGTATCCATTTTATTACACTCATGAGTTCTGTGTATCAAGAATTTGGACAGGACTAAGGGAGGGTGACTTTTCTCTACTCCCCATTGTCTTGGTTGGAAAGAGGTGAATAACTTTGAGTGACTCAAACTGCAGGAAACTGGGGTCACCTGGAGGTATCTTCAGCCATATATGTGGTACCTGAGCTGGTATGACGTGGAAAATCAGGCTCTTGACTGGATTGCCATTCAAGACCGCTCCATGTTGCTTGAGCTTCCTCAGAGCATGGTGGTCTCAAGATGTCTGGACTCCTTACATGTGACTCAAGATTCCAGTGTCCCATTACACAAAGAGGAAGGTGCACGGCCTGTGCTGACTTAGCCTCAGAAGTTCCACCATGCTCTGTTGCTTGAAGTGAGTCACAAACCAACCTAGATTCAAGAGGAGAAAATATAAATCCTACTTCTCCATGAGAGAAATATTAAAGAATTTGTGGCCATGCTTTTAAACTGCCACACCTGCCCTTATCAGGTTTACAGTCTACTAAAGAGATATTCAATAAATAATCTTAAAAATGAATCTGATAACAAAACCTCAATTTTCTGTGGCACATAATCTAATGCAACCTTTCTGGATAGATCATTTATATGACCCAAACACATGGAGCCTAGAATGGGAATGAGGACATACAATTCTGTATAGCTTAATGTAATGCCTGGATACATCCAGGAGTATATTGAGCAGATAAATAAAAAGTATTGGCAAATTTTTCCTTGAGGGACAGAAGGAAAAATATGAAGCTATTATGCTTTACATCAGGAAAATCCCTGATACTGTCTCAAATATTGGGGACTCCCAAGTCAAAAGGCTAAGCCCTTGATCTTGTGGCTTGCTCTCATGAAGCTTATTTATGTAGCAGAGAAGCTAAGCCTACCTATAGTTACGCCTGAGAGTTACTTCCAGAGGATCTCTTTTGTTGCTCAGATGCGGGCCTCTCTCTCTAAGCCCAATTCTGCAAATAAAACCATCACCCTGCCCACTACATGGTAAATGACATCCAGGGGTGAAAGTCTCCCTGGCAACATGGGATTTGAATCCCAAGGATGAGACTGTCCCTGTCAACATGGGATTAACAATGCCTGCCTGACCAATAGGGGAAAAGGATTGTAACTAATAAGGTAATACTGGCTGAGAGAGTTCAAATAGAGTCAAGAGGCTACTCTGGAGGCTACCCTTACACAAGCTTCAGCCAGATGTTGCTATTTACCATGGTTTGCCAAACCCCAGCCAAAACCATTCCTAACACCGTAAAGAACACCTAGCACTCTATCTGAGATCCTGCAAAAGTTCCATGCACTGTGATTACTTTCCAGAAACTCCAGATGGGTTCCTAGGCCAAACAGTTCCTGAAACCCAGATGGGCCAGTCTCTCCAGAACATCAGTTAGTTCCATCCCCCTATCCCATATTATCAACAGCCCTTTCCGACATGAAAAAGTTAGAATGAGCATAGTCCAAATACCCCTAAAGATTGGGAGAAAGATCAAAGGAGCAGGAGGCGGTATAACAAAAGAAGATAGGATTTAACAAATAAGTATGACTGCTGAATTATTATATCAATATTTCTTTTACTCTCCAGTGTTGCAGCTAGAAGTAAAAAACTAAAATTGTGGAAACTCTGAAATCTATTCTATAACTACTTGTTATGATGTACTTTGAAATTTATTGCTTATGTATATGTTATATTTCACAATAAAAAAAACTTGCTGCTAAAAAATGAATATGATAAAAAGTGCTACCTGGGGAAAGATATCTGGACATGTCCTTTGTTGGTGTGGCAGCACTTCACATCCACTCCATACAGATATTCAAGAAACTGTAGCTTTTTATTTTCTGTAATTGATTGCTTCTTTCTCAGGAGTCTCATCCCCATCACAGTGCAGAGACATAAAGTTGTTAATTTGTACTATTTCAGCTTCCTTTGGTTTAATTAATCACTTTCTGTTTTTTTTTTAAAAAAACTCTATTAGTTAAATATTCAGTAATTCTTAAATTTTATCTACCTTCCCACCACCTTCCCAAGATGGCACCTGATGAATGGAGAGCTGAGCGTATGCCTGGCTTTTTTGGGCAAGTATCCTCAGCATCTCCTGACCTTTATGTGGGTGTAGCTGAAGGACAGCTATTCTGGTCCTCAGGCATGGGCTGGATGGTTTAGCTGAGGTGTGGCTGGTGTGACCTCATCCCTGGGAGGCTTGCTGGTGTCATCTGCTGGTATCTGTCCCTCGATAGCTCATGGTCTGTTCTCTTGGGTCTCTAAAGTCAGGTAATCTTTCCTTATTGGCTGGCTCCACCCTGACTCTTTCTGGCTCTTTGTAGCCCTGGGTCACCTGCCCTGTAGCTGTCTGCCATTTTGCCCTTGCCATGGAAGATCCCAAGCCAAACTCCTACCTGTGCTATTATGGCACTTTTGAAACAAAAGCTGCAAATTCTTTGACACTCTTTCAATTGAGAGATGGCGTCTCTGTATCTCTCCCTTTAATCTGGGCAGATTTGTGGCTACTTTGATCAATAGATATGGCTAAAGTACAGTTATGCAGCTTCTGAAGGTGAGTTATAAAAGACCATGAAAGCTTCTTCCTTGTTTCACTGGAATACACACTGTTCAAACCTGGAGCTGTCATGTAAAAATGTCAACTGCCCTTGGGCACCCATGTTGTGAAGAAGCTAAAGCCACATGGAAAATTCACATGGAGGCGTTAAGAAGGGCTGACGTCTCCTTCAGGCATTCTAATGCAGATACAAGATGTGAGAGTGAGGATATCTCTAGGTGATTCTAGCACTAGCAACTTGGCTCGTCCTAGCTGAGGACCAGGCGCCACTAGAGCAAGAGCCAGGTCATCCCTGTTGTGCCCGTTTTGAATTCCTGATTCACAGAACCTTGATAACAAAGTAGTGGAGGCTTTATATCACACAGACCACTGAATGATTGTCAATCCCTGCCCCCTTGAGCATGTGAGAACTTGTGGCTCCTCCCATGCCACCCAGGAACCAAGGAGGTAATCAGGAATGCTAACTCGCTCATCTCTCTGGTTGCCTCTGTTTTCTATGGCTCGCCATCCTCCTTTTATTCGGGTAGCCAACAAGCCACCCCAGGAGTGGACCTCACCCAGCACTTGGAGCAGGGAAAGGGAATAAGACTTCTGCCTTTACATGTTGTTGGCTCAGAAGTGGAGAGCCAGAGAAATGCATTTTTGACCACCTGCCTTTCTTCATACTCCTCAGACTGATAGGTATGTGATTTTAAAAATCTTCTTTCTAGTTAGCATGGACTTTCCTTATATCATGTTTTCAGATTCCTTCCACTCCTGCTTCATGATAAAACTAAAGAAATTCCGAAAATATTTTTGTCTCTTCCCAAAACCTGGCTTTCAAGATTATGGTCTAGCTGAGGACTCAGAATCTTCTTTTATATGTCAAAAGTTGGACATCAAATCTTTCTGTTGGCAATCTTGTTGCAAAAACTCCAATTCTCCCTAAGGCCAGTGGATAACCTTTAGCAGAATTGGGAAGAAGTCACAAAAAAGCAAAGCCCACTGATGCATTGACAAACATTATCTTTGTACATGAACATGTTCTCAACATAGATATGCAGACTGGCTACTATCTCAATAATAGTGTATTAGTTAGGGTTCTCTAGAGAAATAGAATGAACAGGAAACACTCACAAATATAAAATTTATAAAAGTGTCTCACGTGGGAACGCAGAGTCCAAAATTCACAGGGCAGGCCATGAAGCTGACAATTCCAATGGAGGGTCTGGACGAACTCCACAGGAGAGGCTCACCAGCCGAAGCAGGAAGAGCCTGTCTCTTCTGAATCCTCCTTAAAAGGCTTCCAGTGATCAGATTAAGCATTACTCATTGCAGAAGATACTCCCCCTTGGCTGATTACAAATGGAATCAGCTGTAGATGTAGCTGATATGATCATGATTTAATTCTATGAAATGTCCTCATTGCAACAGATAGGCCAGCACTTGCCCAACCAGACAAACAGGTACCACAGCTTGGCCAAGTTGACACATGAACCTGACCATGTCAAATAGTAATGATGATGATACCTGACCTTATGAATTAAACAACTTAAAATGTTATTCATTCTACAATAAATCATTTCATTTCACAGCCACCCTGTAATGGAGCAGGGGTGATCCTTATTACAGATGAAGAAACCAAGGCTCAGAGAGTCCCAGGACTCACTTTGGGTGGCACAGTTAATAAGGTGAGCAGGGGAACATCAAACCTCTGCCCTTTACAGTGTGTGATAAGTGTCTCTGAAATGTTACAATGTTTAGTGGCCTTTCTTAGTCTGATTTGCTAGGGGGTTCAGAGTTGAAAGGGGGCATATAAGAAGATGATGGCAAAGCATCAAGGATTTTTGAATCCCTTCAATCACCTCCATAAAAACTCATAGCACAACTATAATAGCAAAACGAAAAGTCCCATGAACCTCCCCTAGGAGTGGACCCAACAGCTAAAGGGTCTGCATGGTACCAGCTTCTGTGTAGAGAGAAGCAGAAGGAAGTCAGGGAGCCTCTGAAAGTCCTGAGTTCAGTGGCTCAAAGGCAAGAGCTGAAACCAAGAGACATTTGTGTCCTCCAACAGCACTTACTTATGATCTGAAGGTCTAGGTGGATAGGAACCAATGTGCTTTGAAAAACTCACCCCCTAACTCCTAAATGTGAGGATAAACTATAGGAATTAGAATCCAACCTGCCCAGAACAGGCACTGAAGAGACAAAGGGAAAGAAGGTCCAGGAAAATATAGGGGGTAGGAGGGTGAAAAAGACAAAGCCAGGAGATCTCAAAAGGTCAGCTGCCAGGTTTCTTTTAATGTTTCACACAAACTATAGTAAAGGGATTTCTGGAGCCTATCGGAAGGATCAATTAACTTTCTAGCCCCCAGTTTGGATCTCACGGTTTCTTGTTGCACTGGCCCTCCACAAATTACATTGCCAGCCCTGTGCAAACAATTGGGTCTTTATCAGTCTAGAGATTTCTCACAAGCAACCCATAACCAATAATGGCTAAAATATTGAGAAGGTTCAAATAAGATACTCCTTTTCCCAAACCAGAGCAGATTTGAGCTTGTTCCCCTTGCCCTCTTTCCTTGAAAAGGACAGAAAGGGATGGCGTGAGAGTCTCCTGGCTGGTTTGAAAGAGACCTTGAGGCAGCAAGGCTGGGGGACACAGGCACTTTGGTTAGGAGGCTGTGAGATGCAAGGGATGGTCTCTCACAGCTGCAGCTGGCATGAGGGGTGGGTCAAGGGGGATAGGATGTTGGCACCAGTCCTTTTGGTGACTTTGGAGAATATTTTCAGTAGAGTGGAAGGAGAAACCAGATAGAAAGGGTTTAAGATAATGTCAGAGAGGAGGCATGCTCAGAAGCAGAAAGAAGAAAGGAGAGCAAGGGGTCAGCAAAGATTTCTTTAAGATGGAGAAAACCTAGAGGAAGACTATTCCTAGAGGAGCACCAAAGAGAGGCAGAGAAAAAGGAGTTGGGTTGGCACTGTGACATGCCATATGGCTCCTCCTTCCAGCTGCTGGGAGTCCTGTGGGCAGGGAGAGCTACGGCTCATACCCTGGGGATGTCTGCATCTGCAGAAACCCCCTTGCACAGGCCCACATGCCTTCCCAGGTTGTCCCACATCTGATGACTGATTGCTTGGAAGTAGAAAACCTGGCCATTTTGACCAAATCAGAGCAAGTAATAAGGGGCATTCTAGCTCCAGCGCTCCCTGTGGAGTCAGCTGAAGCTGTTGTTGCATCTGCACACTCTCCCTTCCACAAGTGTCGATCCCAAAGACCCTTCCTAATAAATGTTCTGCATCCTAAACTTCCTCAGTCTGCTTCCTGAGGAATCCATCCTGTGGCAGGTGGGATAAAAGACCCTTGAGAGTATGGAAAGAATAATAGAGACCCATCAGATTTCTAGGACATGAATGGAGAGGCCAACCTTCTAAGAAAGTCTTAAGGTTCTGGCATTAAGCCATTGGTCTATGGGTCGTGCTCAACCCAGTGGCTTTGAACATCAAAGATCTGTATTCCCGGAATCCCATTACCAATTTGACTAGCCCTGGTAAGCCACTGGGCCAGCAGGGCTGACTACTCCTCCACCTGCCTGCATCACTGGTGCCCCAGGGGCTGTCACACCAGGAGATACGGGTCACTGAGAGATGAAATCCGTGTGTAGTCACTTGTGATAATTTTGAACCGTTCAAGTTTAATTCCACTGATATTATCTCCTGGAAATATGGCATTATCGAGGGTCACTAATAAAAGGATAACAAATATAAATAGATGCAAGAATACATATTTGAGTCACACCCCAAGCTCACACAAAAGGCGTGGAAATATCTGGATTCATTGTCGTTTTGATGAAAGATGGCACATAACCTACTCAAGCAGACTTGTGATCACAAATAAGCCTTGGGGCTCCTCTTTCATGTCACCCCACTTCCTCTGAGACTGAAAAGCAGGAAGAGGAGGTATGAGCTCCTTTTCGAGAAGAGGAATGCTTCCAGGTGGCCTTTTGTTAAAATAGGTCACCCTCTGGGCACACCAATAATTTCTTATGCTTTATTATCAATATTGAGGAACAACAAGATTATGAGGCTGTGCAAAACACAGAATGTCTCCTTTTCTCACTTGCATTTACTTCCTAAATTTATTAATTTCCATAATGTAAGACATATATAAAGAAGTCTAAAATTTAGAAGAAAAAGACTAATTTCTCAGTGGCCAAAGAACACTAACAGGGAATACTCCTGAGGAATATAGTACAAGTGCAAAGAAAATGTTCAAACTCACAATTAAAGCAACAATAATAGAAATGAAAATGGTGCGGCCATTGTAGAAAGCATATGGCAATTCCTCAACAAGTTAAATATAGAATTATCACATGATCCAGCAATTCCACTCCTAGAGATATACCCAAAGAAATAAAAAACAGAGACCCAAACAGATACTTGCACACCAATGTTCACAGCAACATTATTCGCAATACCAAAGGTAGAGACTTCCCAAGAGTCCATCAACAAATGAATGGAGTGACAATACGTGGTGCATACCCACAATGGAATATTATGCAGCCATAAGAAGTACCGAGACATGCTGCCATATGACTGCACCTTAAAAATACATAATGACAAATACTGTATGATGCCACTTATAAGAAATGTCTAGATACAGAAAATTCATTGAGACGGAAAGTAGAACAGACATTACCAGAGGATGAAGGCAGCAGGGGCGGAGGGGAAGGGGAGTTGTTGCTTGATAGGAATAGAGTGTTTGGAAATTTGGGCACATTTTTAATACAAATTTAAAAGTAAATAAATAAAGCCAAAGAAACAGCATTATTTTCCTATCATATTGGCAGCAACTAAAAATGGATGAGACCCAGTGTTGAGGGTGGGGGCAAAAGACAGTCTTATGTAATGCGAGTGTTCTATCTCTCTGGAGAACAGTTTGGCAAAATGCACCAGGGCCAGGGAAACCCAAACACGTATGAACCCAGGAAAGTTATTAGTTTATGAATTTGTCCCAAGGAAATGACTGTGAATGGTGTGTAAGGATTTGACTACAAGGACATTCATTGCAACACTCCATTCCAACATTGTTTGTAGTAATGGAAATGAAACCAACTGAAGTGTGCAACATTATGATTTTGGCTAAATAAATCATAGAACATCTTCAACAGAATTCAATATGATCACTAAAAAAGAATTCAGTCTATTTTTTGGTGGAGGAGCCAGTGTGTCTGGGAGAGGAGCCAAAATAATAGCGATCAAAAGTGCAAACTCAAAAAAAAAATTTTATTAAAAATTTTTTAAAGTGCAAGCTCCAGAATCACACTTTCTGGCTTCGAATTCTACCTATTCCACTCACAAACCATGCAGCCCTAGCAAGTTGGCTAATGTCTCTCTGCCTCAGTTTCCTGATCCTTTAGAATAAAAGTCAACTGTGATGCCTCTTTAGGGTTGTGGCAAGGATTCAATGAGACAGTGCTAGAAAAGGCTTAGCAGAGGATTTGACATAAAGTGTCAAAAATTTCAGATAGTATAGTAATAAGAGTAATATTCATCAACATGAAAAGATGCTCATAATTTATCTTTAAGTGGTTTATATAATGTACTAACTAGATTCAATAGGCTGAGAAATTATTACAGGAGAAATGAAAATACCTCTGGGCCTTACACAGTTATCAAGTGAAATGGATGATACCGGAGGCCACTAAAACATTCTGGCACAAACAAAATCTTCTTGTACCCAAGTGATCTAAATTGGAGGTGATCTTACTTTTCGTGGGAAAAATAGCCATTTTCCTAGTCTGTGTCAGGATCTCCTCAGCTAAGGGTAGAAAGCCTATCAGAAAGGAGATTCTTACAGTCACCAGCTGGTGATTCAGGTGAGATTTTCTGGAAGAGGAGGTATGTTAAACAAGCTCTTGATAAACGAACATCCTCATGTAACCTGTGACTCTGACTGACCTGTGAACTGGGGAGAATATGGGCCATGTAAGCAATTTCATCCCCTGTAGGTGTGTGTATAGGAAACAGCTTGGAGATGGGTGAGAAAGAGTTTTGATCAAAAGAAAAAGAGAGGTAATTCAACTTCTTTGGGGGTCACGGCCTGACTTAGGGAGTCGATGCCCAGAACTGAATCAATGAAGAAAAGCAGGATTGCTAAGCAAATAGTAGAGTGGATCAGGGGTGAATATGCCATGGAAGTTAGTTCCACTGTTTGTGGAGGTTTCCTGGCTCTGTGTTGTATGAAAGGTAGAGTTAGACCAATCCTACCCTCACTGCAGTTTTTTTTCCACCACCCCAAATCTTCATAGCTTCTCCTCTTTTAGGATAGAAACTGTGGTCACTGCTTTCCAGTAGAACGGGAAGAAGTAATATGCCAGTGACAGTGAAGTCTGTGAGTAGAGGAGGGAGATTCAGCCATCCTATTCTAATGCCAGATGAGCAGGTAAGTTCATCTCCAGCAGCATAGTGACCCCAGATCTAAACATTAAAGGGATAATTGATCCACTTAGAGGAAGCTCAAGAAATGAGGAGGTACCTGTCATGCACCACAGTGGGTGGTTACCGTTTCAAGCCCTCCCAGTCATGGCTTTCGATTATTTGCTGCCCTTCACTTTGCAACAAGGGTCTGATGAATGCAAAGGGATCCTGTAAAGAGGTGGGATGTGCCTCATGCCTTTGCCTCCTTAGAGGCATTCAGTAAGCTTTTCTCTGTTCCCTAAAGCATGTGAGGACTAAGCAGCCCAAGACAAACCTCTGCCATGGGATCGTTCCAATTTCCTGTGGGTATTCCCAGAATGGTTCAACAGAATGGAGCCAAAAGAAATCGAAAAGTTGTGATTGGAAACACAAAGTTCAACTGTAAGCCCCAACAAACATTATCTGACTAAAGGCAATCTTCAGACTTCTCCTTTAGCTCAGATTATGGAAACTGCAGGTCACATTTAGCCCTTGAACCAACGCCTGGCTAAGTGGTTCCCATTTGACATCCTTGATCTTGAGGAGATCTTTGAACTACTTTGAGCATGTCACCATTAACTTACAGGCTAAGTTAGGGTCCATATTTCTTTAGGCTGCTGTATGTCACCCCAGAATCTTTGCTCTACTACCTTCCGTGGACTTTGGAATCAGACAGACTGGAATTTGGGTGCAGCTTCTGCCCAGCAATCATGCCACCTTCCCCTGTCAGTGGTTCTCAAAATGTTGTCTGGGGACCCTTAGGCAGTCCATACAGTCAAAACAATGTTCATAGTAATATTAAGATGTCGTGTGCTTTTTCAGTCTCATTCTTTCACAAGTGGATGTTGGAGTTTCCCAGAGGCAACAAGGCATGTGATATTGCAACAGCTTGAATGGCAGAGGTAGTTATGGGAACCCAGATCTCTTCTAGTAAATCAGGCATAAGGACATTTGTAAAAATTTAAAACAGTGCCACTCCTCTCACTTGATAATTTTTGTTTTGAAAAATAGTTCTTTTCATAAAAATGCATTAATTGTGTTAATATGTAATAACTTTGTTATTCTTGTTTTCAAATGACAAAAGACACCTCTGGTTACTGTTTGGAGAAAGATCACTGAGGAGGTATTGCCTCTGGGGGCTGGGGACTCATCTCCACCAAGCTATTTTGCCACCTTAAAGGAATTCAGGTTTTAAGAAACTTAGGAAGAACCCGAGGAATGGGCACAGGTTAGGCAACCGCAGTATCTGAACACATCCCCGAATCTCATTATTTCCCCCCTTCTTCTGCTTCATATTTCCTTATTGCACATATCACTATCTGAACTATAACATCTATTTATCCACTTGCTTACTATGTGCCCCCCTCATTGTATCCACAGCTCGCAGAACAGTGACTGGCAACCAATAAATATTCATTGAATGAAAGAACAAGTGTGGAATGAATGAATGAGTAAAGCTTAAGATCATTTAACTTGCCTTAAGACTCATTTCCTTTGTTTTTAAAATGGCAGCAATCCTTCTACCTCTCCTCTGAGAATGAAATGAGATAATGCATGTAAAACTCTCAGTATGGTGTTTTGTACATAGAAACTGTTAAATAAATGTTCGCTGTTAAGGTACATCATGAATGTACAGGGAAAGCATATACAATAAATACTGATTTTCTCTTTTTTTTCTGATTAGAAAATAATGCATTAACGAATCAGACATCTGAAAAATGTACAGCGTATAAAGTGAAAGGTAACCCCAAAATGAAAGGATATATATATTTCTAGTCTTTTTCCTAAGAATATATGAACATTATTTTTACATAAATGGAATAAAACTTTGTATGCTGTTTTGCAACTTAGCTTTTTCATTCAATATCTCTTGGACATGTTCCCATAACTATTCGTGCAAATAGATCTCTCTCTTATTTAACCGTATTTGATATAAGCAGGTGTTTTGTTGCCACTGCAGAGTCTCGTAGACTTCTTGACTCACATTCTCTTAGATCCAATAATCTTGAAATCCATTAAAGTAACTTACATACTGCTGTGGCTTTCCCTGGTATGCTAGATCAGAATCCACAGTTCCATGATACAGCAGCATTCTTACTCTAAGGTGCTGCTGAGGATATCATTCATTATTACACAATATTCTCTTCTTGCAGACCCATGGGAAATATAAGAATATTTAAATCAATGTCAATCACATACAGAAAGTACTTTTAAGAATTCCTTTCCTGCCTTTTTCTGATGCAAATGTAATTTATTTTAAATATATTTGGGATAACCCTGGAGATACAGTTTTATATCATAGGTTTTCACTTACCATTAAATTATGAATATTTTTCCAAGTCTTACGTCAACAAGATCATGAGCTCTCTGAGCTGTGTGAAACTTTATAAATTATTTAGTTTCAGTCCATCATGTAAATTTTACAGCTGTGGCACCTGAGGGTTGAAATGTTTGAGTTTCTCCAAAATGTTTTACCACCTTAATGATTTTCAGTCTAATTAAGCATATGATATGCAGAGCCGAAAGTCTGGGCCTATTTGTTGCTTTGGTAGAGATCACCTAAAGACGTGTGTCTCTCCTATCCTACAGAAACCGGGCTGCCACTACCCTTCTTGGTGACTTCACCAGCAAATAGGCTATCCCTCCACACCCTCCTGTCAACAGCTCTCCTCCAGGACATTCAAGAGCCAGATAGGATCTGGGCAGTGAAGCAAACCTGTCAGACCAGTGTGCCTCAAGAAAAGCTGCCCCAAGAGGGGCCCGGGTGTTTTTTGTTGAGCTGGCATATTTGTACTGCAAAGGGGAGAAGGGATAAAGCTCAAAGATAACGAGCCACAGAGAACACAGACAAGTCTGGAGCATAATCCATGAGCAAGATCGGTCATGGGGGGATGTATCTATTTACTCAAATGGAATGCAGTCACTTCATTGCTTTGAAAACAGCATGGTCCCATGCAGTCAAAAGTCGAGGAATGGGTTGAAGACCAAGCCTGCTTCCTGGGATTCTGGGGCCCAGAGCAGGGTCCTCTCTTGCCTTTTGTTAGCACCTGTGTAAAGAGGGAACTATGCTGCCACTCTATGGAGCTGTATCACTGTGGCTTACATGTAGGTATTTGATAAGCGGTAGCCATTATTAATAAACCTTCTTTTTTCCCTGCTCAAGACACAGATTAGGAGCTCAATAAATATTTGTTGCGTGAATGTGAGCCCCAAACAAATAAGGTCACACACTTGAGACTAAGCAACCAAGTCTACAGCCATAGCAGTGAAAATTGTTGCCTCCAGATGATTCTAGAAAAGCCAGAATTCAGATCTATTGAAATAGACAGATTTTACATTCTCTCATTCTATCAGGGTTTCCTCTTTTTCCCCAAGCCATTTTATTTTGATAATGAAGATTGTTTTGACTTTATTATCCAAAAGGGGGTCAACATAAATAGCACCCTTTGAGGAACAGCCAGCTGTTGTCCTAAAACTTTTTCTTACTACACATAACTATTGATTTATTGTCTTATAGACAATTTGGGAAATAACATACTGTGCCGGTTTGAAGGAATTTATCACCTGAAAAAAGTCATGAATTAATCCAAAGCAATCTTGTGGGAGCAACCATTTCTGTTAATCCCTATCCAGCACTGCAGTTTTGGAAATTTGATTGGATTATCTTCATGGAAATGTGACTCAATCAATGTGGGTATTAAGCTTGATTAGATAGAGATGTGTCTCCACCCATTTGGGTGGGTCTTGATTAGTTTACTGGAATCCTATAAAAGAAGAAACATTTTGGAGAGACCTGAGAGTTTCCAAGAGAGCAGAATGACGTAGCCTCAAGAAGTAGAGAGTCCACCAGCCGGTGACCTTTGGAGATGAAGAAGGAAGACACCTCCCAGGGAGCTTCATGCAACAGGAACCCAGGAGAGAAAGCTAGCAGATGCCTCTGTACTCGCCATGTGTCCTTCCAGCCAAGGGAGAAACCCTGACTGTGTTCACCATGTGCGTTCTCACTTGAGAGAGAGACCCTGAACTTCATTGGCCTTCTTGAAACTAGATATCTTTCCCTGGATGCCTTTGATTGGACATTTCTGCAGACTTGCTTTAATTGGGACATTATCTCGGCCTTAGAACTGTAAACTGACAACTCGTTCAATTCCCCTTTTTAAAAGCCATTCCATTTCTGGTATATTGCTTCTGGTAGCTAGCAAACTAGAATACGTACAAAAGAGAAAAAAAATGGTAAAAAATGTCACCACCAAGAGTCAACAACTATAACCACGTTGGCATGTTTCTACATGCACTTTGTAATTCATTGTGATCCTATGCTGTTTTCAATTTTATTTTCAGCTTTTTTCTTTAACATGATGAAATGTAGTTTTCCAAACAATTGTCATATTGTCCAACATTAGGTTGTTGTCAATTTATAGTGCTGAAATGAGCATAATTGTTTATAAAACATTTCCTGAAATTAGGAAAACATTTCATAGGCTATGTTCTTAGAAGTGAAATTACTCTTTTAAAGACTATGACCATTCTCTGGTACACACCAATTAAAAGACTTTCAAAGCTTGTTGGATAAATTTGCACTCTTTCACCAGTCCTGTCTACTCTCATGATACCTGGCAGCCCAAAATGCTATTTGATTTTAAATTTTTATTTGTATTATTTGGTTTACCAATGAGGCAAACAATACTATATACTATAAACTATTTATTAAGTCCCTGTGGTTTCTCTCCAGTGGATTATCATATTTTGTCCTTTGCCCATGAATTGGAGGTGGGATGATTTTTACTGAATTATGTCAGTCTATAAGGATTAACTTTTTGTCAAATATGACACAGATTTTTTCGGGTCTTATCAACATTTTCATTTTGTTTATATTTCTTTTCTAGAATTAAAGGAATTTTAATTATATTAAGAAAATTATTTAAGAAAATCTAATATTCTTTTTCTTTATGGGTTTCCTATTGGTTTTATCCTTTGAGTGAATTTTACCCTTTGGAAATTAAACAAGCATTCATCTCCAATTTTTTCTCATTTTCCAATCCTTTTCTTTACGTTCAACTCTTAAGGTCATGTGGAATTTTTATTGTAGTCAGGTGTGAGGTAAAGATATATATTTTCTATCCAATGAGTCCGAGTGATGTATTGAATATTACCCTGATATCTGTCTTCTCTTTCTCAGTGGTGGAAAATTTTCTAGCTAAACTCACAGCCATTTCTCCCAGCACCTCCTGGATGTGGATCCTGGGATATTGCATGTGAATCCATTGTCTCCAGTTGGATTCACTCACCTGATCGCCAGTAGGCAGAAATGAGGTGGAGGTCATGACCCTTTTGCCTGGCAATGCTGCTAGCAAGCAAGGCTGTCGAGACACTGGGTTTTTCTGAAACAGAATATTCCAGAATCTAGCTGTCATCCCATGACAGTCCAGAGACAGTTGTGGCAGTGACAGCGGTGGCATCCCAGCCTCTGCACCATGCCAAGGAAGGGTGTTCTCGAGGGCAACATGCCACGGCAGCCTCCTGGGTCCCACATCTTGAGAGTAGCAGAGGGGACAGCTCCCCTCACCAGCTGGCTCTGTGACACTAGCCTAGGGGTCGCTTCCAGAGACCCAGCCTAGATTCTACTTCCCCCCACAATTTTGTAACCACCAAATTTCCTGGGTAAAGCCTCTTTCTTCTTAAAATAGCTGGAGTGGTTTCCGTTTTCTGCATATTCTGTCTGAAACATTTGGCAAGTATATTAGTCAGGGTTCTCCAGAGAAATAGAACAATAGAATACATAAATTGTGTAAATTACATATTTATTATATATGTGTATATATGTTGACCCACATGACCAGTTTAGCTGGCAAGCCCAAATTCCGTATGGCAGGCCACAAATTGGAAGCTACAATAAAGATGATACTGATGTTGAGTCCAAAATCCCCAGAGGAAGCTGGCTGACTGAAGGTGAGCAGAATTCTTCTTTCTGATTCCCAAAACCCTCAGTTCCGGCTTTTAAGACCTCCAACTAATGGGATAAGTAGACTCCCCACTTGCTGAGGGCAGTCTACTTTGTTGACTGTAGATGCAATCAGCTATAGATGCAATCACTGATTATAAGTGTAAATTCATCTACAAAATACCTTCACAGTAACATTAGGCCAGTGTTCGCTTAACCAAACAACTGACACCATAGCCTAGCCAAGCTGACACATTAACTATCACAGTCTGTGTTTAAGTGTGAGATTGGCAGAAGTTGGCAAGGATATAGACACTAAGAACTTTTAAAAGTTTTTTAAAGCTGGTGAACTTTATTATGCTGTGGCAAGATATTCAGAACAACTATCATTGAAGAGGATTGCAAGGTTGATCTTCAGGCTGAGAGAAAATGTTTGCAAGCAAACTTTTAGAATGTTGGTATGTGTTATTTGCTTCTTGCTACTTTGGGCAAAACTCTGCAAGTAAGAGAAGAACTTTAACAAAAACCGGTCACTCTGCCAGCAGAGATTGAAGGAAACATGGACTTGCAAAAGAGGCTCTCTGCTTGGGGCTGGCAATGTGAGTTGACTGAGTATTTGATAATGAAGGACTCATGAGATAGATACATACATCTGTCAGCCTAAACTGAAGCAGTACAAAGAGATGCCTCTGAAGAGGTAGCCTTAGTAGGAAATTAAAATGTGACTCCAAGCTTTTCTCAAATACCTCCCATGAAGAATTCTTTGCCAGGCATTGAGAGACAGTCCTAAGACAAAAATGAGTTTAGGGTTGGTTTCCCACACAACTCCTAGGATGGCCACCCTTTACCCTAGAAAAAACTGAAATGACAGAACAGAGAAGCCCATCAATAGAAGACTCGTCAGGCTTACAAATTATGTCTAGATCTATGCACAAACCAGAATTTTCTATGCTACTGAGAAAAGCATTTAAAAAAAAAAAAACTCTGTAAGTCTGGTCTGCAAAAGCCTGTGCTTGACCTCTAAAGCAAGCCCTGGGTCCTACATCCAGGAAAGCAAACTGTGACAGTCATACCTGCCCAGAAGGATGCATTCTCCAATGCCTATTTCATGTGTGACCACATTGGATAGTGGACAAGTAAAATCATCCCAAGAAGGAAAGCCATTGGCCTCGGAAGATAATGGACACTTAAATGGATACATAAATGGGCAGAGAGTTTTTCCAAGAACAATAAATCATGGCATACCTAATGTGCAAAGAACATACTCCACTACTAGGGCAGGGCATGTTTGCAAATTTGATAATAGCTATTGTCCACTCACTGATTGTGTTTTCGCTTTTCTGAATAAGAATTTTGTTGTAGTTTTCCTGTTTCTATTCTAACACTGATAATGGATGGAGAGGAGTGAATATCACTCAGAGATCTAGGACTTTGTACAGGATACATTAAGTAGATGGGACTTTAATTAGGATTCTCTTCCTTGGGGAGGATATGAGCTTGTTCTGTTTGGGGAATAAGGGTATGCATGGATATTTGGGAGACTCAAGGGGTGGACTGTGTTATTGCATGGAAGCTATTTTCCAGCATTGGTTATTCCCTTCTTGTATGGTGATAGAATCTTTAGCTGGATATGTGGCCACCCAGGGAAAGACTATCCCCAACTTTCTATCATTTATATATGAGCATGTGACCAAATTCTGCCAGATAGAATATGAAGAGTTGTACCTTAAAAGAATGGGAGGCGCTGTTCCCATCCTCCTCTTTTCCCTCTTGCTGCAGGTTAGGCTGTAGCCCCAGTGGTGAGCCATCTTCCCCCATGCAGACAGAGCAAATCCCCGGGATGGCAGAGCAACAAGACAGAGGATGTCTGGGCTCGAGACCATGGAATTGCCTAACCATCCTTGGACACCGTGTGAGCAATAAATAAGCTTCTTCTTATTTAAACCTCTCTTGTTTCAGCTTTTGTTTATAGCAGGTGACACAATTAAAACTTAATCCACTGACTGATGATGCCCCTTATCATATATACTGAATTAAATTCTTACATTAAACAGGTTCTCTTTCTAAGCTCATCACTCAGTTTGAGTCATCTGGCAATTTATTCACCTCTAGATGATTGTCACGGAGCTTGAAAATAGCACGTTCATTTGAACTGAGAAATAAAGTCAGGCTTTTCCTGATAAGAAGTAAGTCTGGTCTTTGAATGCTTTAAAATCAGGTAGGAAGAAAAAGGAGGAAGAGGGGGAGGAGGAGAAAGTGAAGAAGAAATTTTAAAACTCTAGAAAGAGGATTATTTGTTCTTGAATAATTGAACATGTGTGCCTGACTCAAATTGAGCTGTATGTACCAAGAGCAGGGTTTCTCAACCTTGGCAATATGGACATTTGGGGCCAGACAACCCTTTGTAGCGAGGTCATCCTGTGCAGTGCAGGCTGTTCGGCACTGTCCCTGGCCTCTGCCCACCAGACGTCACAGCACCCTTCAGTCTTGACAACCAAAAATGTCTCCAGACTTTACCAAATATTCCTTGGCAGGCAAAACCACCTCCAGTTGAGAACCACTGACATAGAATAATGAATGGTATATCTCTTAGCTAAAATGAAGAAAATTTGCAAAGAACATTATCAACATCAGCTTTTTTTTTTTTTCTCGCATGGGCAGGCATCAGAAACCGAACTCGGGTCTCCAGCATGGCAGGCGAGAACTCTGCCACTGAGCCAACATGGCCCACCCTCAACATCGGCTTTTATTCAATTTCTGCCATCTCTGATTCCTGGACCTACATAACAACAGAGCCTCCCAAGAGTGTGAATTCTGGGCTATTTCAAGTCCTACATAGCCCAAAATAGCCTGCTGCTTCTGCCACCATGATCTAAACACTTGTTTACTTAACTCTACTCCAGGAACTGGGCATGGGTCTGGAGAACCGGCCATCACAGCCCCCTGCTTCACTCTCTCACACGCCTGAAATTGTGCTATCATCTCACCCTTGATTGCTCTCTGGACACACATGCACATATAACTGGATTAAGGCACTACTAAACTCGGAAAGACCACCTTTTAACATTGGAAATGCATTAAAGAGGATCCGTTTCTGCAAATATTCCAGCAGTTACCATTGTCAATGAGGAAGGGACTGTAGCTTGGAGGGAGTGGGGCATTAAAAAAAAGGTAAGTTTTGAAAAGAAAGAAAAAGTTTTGAGACAAAAGAAAGGATGGGCACAGTGTCGGCTTGCCACTGTAGAGAACTGGACCTGTAGAACACAAGAATATTCCCTGGTGCCCATAACAGAATCTCATGGTGTTTTTTACATGCACAGAGGATGAAGGAAGAAAGGAAGAGAACAACTCATCACCCTGGGACAGAAAGGACCCAGAATAAGGACACATGGACTCTGGAGAGTCATTACCTGAAGCTAGAGCTCCAAAAAGGCAGCAATTTCACTCATTCTTTCATTCAGTAATTATCCAAGGAGCACCTGCTCTGTGCCACGGCAGTGCTGGGATACGGTGGTGAACAAAATAGGTGATACCTGTCATGGAACTTTTGCTAAGGGCTTCTTGTATACTGGATTCCATCCCGGACATGAGGAAGACAGAAACTGACTCCTGGAGCCTGCCACCCAGGAGCTCAGTCAGTTAGGAGGTCAAACAGGCAAGCCAGTGGTAGTGCAGTCGTGACACAGAAGTGCCTGTTCACAGACATGGAGCCCCAAGTGCTACCACATGTGTTTTGGGCTTGAAGTGGGCAGGGATCCGAGAAGGGTTAATGTAAGTGAGATCCGTGCTGGGTTTTGTTAGTCAAAGTTTGACACTGGACAACATGGGACAGGAAGCCTGGGTGTAATCTTGCCAGGGGAAACAACACAGGCAGAGAAGGAAGGGAACGGTGGACTCGTGGGTTTGCCCCACGAGACTGGAGAGTGGGAGAGTCGGGCGGAGCCAGGGAAGTGCAGCTGGAGAAGTGGGCAGGGGCAAGCAGAGGGCAAAAGGCACTCTCCTGCCATGCTGGGGAGCTGGAGCACGTCCTGTAGGGCAATGGATGTCCACGGAGGGATGATGACCGTATACCAGGGACATATTCCAATTTCTTGTTGGAATGTTGATTACAACTCAAAGAGGGAGACCGAGATGGAGAGAGGATGGGGGAAATATAGGCATCAAGATAAGCCTGTTTCAATGATCCAGGCAAGAAAGTATGTGAGCCTTGACTGAAGCAGTGAGAACAGGGCAGACAGAGACAGGTTTGCGAGGTAGTTAGGAGGTGACCATCAAACCTCAGTACACGGTTGTGCATAAAATGGGTTCGCTTTTCTCCCAGGGCTCTTGGAAATCAATTTCATATTCTTGCTGCCCAGTTGGGTTCCAAGAAGTCTCGTTTATCGCTTTCCTCCTCAGCCCCCTCTCCTGGTCGGCATTGCAGTTCTAGAGACGAGGGCTGTTTTCTCGTCCTCGCCCCCTCCCCTTGTTCTTGGCTGCCTTGGCCAGACTGACAAGGAAACTTCAGCAAACCATGCATGCAGAGCTGAAAGCTCCTTCCCTGAGCTTGCCCAAGCGACTCGAAAAAGCTTGTCCTTGCATGCTCACAGTGCACAAGAAGCTGCTTGCTTTGGAGAGTGCAAAAAAAACCCCACAAAATGCCAGTGAATTAGAACAGGACAGCACCATGTGACATGTTTAAGGCCAGGAGTTTTCAAGTCACTCTAAAGCTGGGCTGGAGAAGAAAAGGAGAGTGAAAATCTCTATGTTCTTCCAATTTGGGGGGAGAGCACGGTATTTGAATATGTTTATATGTCTGACATTTATGTGTTCATCATGGTGCTGTTATTAGGAGAAAAAATGTCACAAATGGAGAAGGAAAATGTATTGACATGTTTGATAGTATCGCTTGACATACATATCCCAAAGCTACTTATTCTGTGTGACATAATCTGGGTACAAACCTGGTAGATTTTGGAAAGGCACTAATTTTTTTTCTCGTCTCATCCATTCTTGTGTAGTTCAAAAGTGATGCCTTCTTAGACAATAATTTGGAATCTTACTGACACTGTAGCCTGGCCATAATGTTAAAATTTGTTTGAAGGCTCCATTGACATATTAACTAAAACTTCACTGACCTGCATTTATTGTACTGCATTATCCATTGACCTGGCTCGTGGGCTGGCTCTGCATAGCTGAGTTATTAACAAGCAGATTTTTTTTTTTAAAAAAAAAAAAACAGTGTATGTTATGAGACCCAAAAAACCGTTCAGTTGATGGAAAGGTTGGTCAGAATTTCTAAAAAAGTTTAGATATAGAAATTGTTTTGAAAAAAAAATGCTTATACTACCACTTCCAGCCTATTGTTAATAAAAGGTACGGCCGAGCTGATATTCCTGGTGAACTCTGGGAAGCCCTGCCAGTTGCCAACATGCAATACCTCAACTCCAGTCCTGGGCTAAGCATGTTACCAACATTCCCTCAATTCTATGGATCCTCTCAATAACCCTGTGGGGTAGGTACTGTTATTACCTGTGCACAGGTGAGAACGGAGGCACAGAGAATTTAATGTCTACAGAGCCACACAGCTGAGAAGTGGGGAGCTGGGATGACAACCTCAGTGTCAAGGAGCTAGAGCCCTGGCTTTTTAAGTTCTGCTTGGTGACCTCCAGAGGGAAGGCAGGACCTGTGACTTGTCACTCAAGAAGGATTAATGGCAACTGTGAACAGCCCACCTTACTCAGCACTGCCCGCCCCTGACCTTCCAGAATCCAATTAGTAGGACAAGACCTGCCCCAAGCAAGCAAGCAAAGCAATTAAGTGCTAAACACATAATCGCATCCACTATGCATGAGTGCATTGAATCACTGTCATTGGTTTTGTCTTAAATCCTGCAACTTGCTCTCTGAATCTGCCTCATGCTGTGTTCTCTCATAGAGGCTGCAAAGATAAATTCTTGCGCAGCCTCTGGTAAAAATCATCACACAAACACACAAGACAAGTTAACAGGGGTCGTCTGCAGCAGTGAGAGTTTCCATATTTGGAAGACAACCAAAAGGTTATCTTGGCCGGAGAGAAGGATACAAATTATAAAAAGCAAAAATCATTTCCAAAACTTCGGACACCTTGGATCCTTTCGGTCCAAATGGGGTTTCTTCACAGTGTGTCTAGGAAAATGAGCCCAAATAAGGCAATATTTACAAGGCATCTGCTGTGATTGGAGGTGCTGAAGGATGCAGCTTTTGGGGTACCACCTTTACTAGTAAAAGCCTTCGTCTGGAAGGCTCTGGAGGGCCAAAAGGCATTTCTTCAGGTGCAGAAGCATGGGACTGAAGCCTGAGAGGTAAATCAAGCCCCGGCAGTGCCTCTGGATCTGGCTTCCAGCTGACGTCCAAACCAACCCCACCCCCAGGCTGCCTTTCCTGCCTTAGCATCATTTAACACGTGAGAGTCCTGCAGCCCCTCCCCACCCTCCCCCCGCTCATGGCCAGAAGCTTTCATCCTCAACTGGGCTGATTTGAGGTCATCGCGGTGATGCTTCCCCTTCCTCCTGCCTCCCAGTTTCTCTCCCCACGAGGGAGACTTCTTCCAGATTCATCCCAGACTCAACAATCCCTGGCACCTTCAGCTTTTAAGTCACATGTCCTTCATCCTTCCTTGCCCCCAAACACCCTGACGGCACTGCCTGTGTCCAGCCTGCAGGCCCAGCTGTGTGCATGTTTACCTCCCTCTGTCTCTCTGGGCTGGGCCACATGCCCCAAAGAAAGCAGCCCTTGACAGGGCAGTGATCACACCGGGCACATCCATGGTAACCCCTGGGGGTCGCAGACTCTACTGTGAGTGCTGGACCCCTGCAAACATGGAGCCCAGGTGATAGATATTTGAGGTAAGGGAAATGAAAGATCCTTGGAAAGTGAAATATGTGCTCAGATTGGCTGCTTTGAGAAGTAAGTGTCTGCATCAAGTGCATGCAGACTTTAAGATGCTTTTTGAAGTGCAGGCTTTGATTTAAATCACGGAGCTGCTTTTAGTGCATGAGCAACTGGAATAGCCTCCAGCCTCAGCAGGGGCCTCTTTGCCTGCACATCACCACCAGCTATCAGCTCCTTGGGGGAAAGTCCGTCTGCGTTTCCACTGGTGTTCCCAAGAGGTTTTTAGGGTCTGAGAAATGGCCATAGGAAAAGCCAATGTGTGGAGAACTAGATGCTGGGGAAATGCTTTTGCCTGGTTCTGTTCTCTGGCCTCTCTTCAAAATCAGCTTCAGGGACTCAAACATGCTGCCAATATTTGTGCTGAAGACATAAAGACAGAGGTGAATTCCCAAGAGAAAATGAACACAGAGAGGCCAGAGATACACATTCTGAAGGGAAAAAAAACAACAACAACAGGATTCCAGGTCCACCTATCCAAACACCTGGCTTCAACAGAGTTTTCATTCATGAGGCTTCTATTAGGGTACGTGCCTTTGCTGGGGCCTAGAATATAGCCCCTTTTAAAGCAAAAACCAAATCTAGGACGATCTGTGAATCTCCAACAAATCTTTTCTCTTCTCATTACTTTAACATAATGAGAACTACAGAAGCATGATCTCACGTGATAAACTGATACCATAGGAAAACAAAAATATTTCCTTAAGTAGAATGTAAGCTGTGTCCCAACCCACTAAAAGTAGAAGAATCTGCATTGAAATTTGGCTACAAGTCAGGGTGCAGCTACTAACTCCAAAAACATCTTGCCAGAAGGGGCTGCAGGGAGTTAGGTTGATGATGGAAGAAGACAAGTGTCTAAAATTGGGCTTTTCCTGTGTCCGGATCTGATGTCTCTCATTGCTCCAGAAAAAATCATCTCCCAGTTTTTCCTAGTTTTGAGAAACTTTAGAGTTGACTATCAGTCCGAAGTTAATTTTAAATGCAGAAAAGACAGGATCCTCTTTTTAGTTTAGGGCATATTAGAGTGGCTAGAGGGAAGTGCCTGAAACTGTAGAGCTGTGTTCCAGTAGCCATGTTTCTTGAAGATGATTATATAATGATACAGCTTTAGCAATGTGTCTGTGTGATTGTGAAAACCTTGTGTCTGATGCTCCTTTTATCTACTGTATGGACAGATGAGTAAAAAATATGGATAAGAAATAAACAAATAATAGGGGCAGCAAAGGTTAAAGTAAATTGAGTAGATTGAAATATTAGTGGTCAATGAGAGGGAGGGGTAAGGGGTATGGCATGTATGAGTTTTTTCTTTTTTTCTTTTTTCTTTCTTTTGCTGGAGAGACACAAATGTTCAAAAAAATGATCATAGTGATAAACAGATAATTATGTGATGATATTGTGAGCCATTGATTGTAACCATGTCAAGAAGGTTTGCATGTCAAGAAGTTTGTTTATCCAGAATGTTTGTATGTTTGTTCATTGTTTATAATAAAAATATTTTTTTAAAAAAAGACAGGGAAACCTTTTCAGTTACATATTGCCATGTAACAAACCACTTCAAACATGATGACTTGAAATAGTTTATTATTGAATTAAAGCAAACTATTAAATGCAAATAGCAATTTGCCATTTCTCACCATTGTAAGTTAGCTGGGAGATTCTCCTCAATGTCACTTTGGCCGTGATGGTCATGCATTCATCCAGGCCAAGCTGGGTGGCTCAAGACAGCTTCACTCATGTCTGGGGCCTTGAGTTCCTTCAAGTGGTTGCTCCATGAGGTGTCTCATCCTCCAGGGCCCCACCATGTGACTTTTCTCTCTGTCTCTCTCTGTCTCTCTCTCTACCAGGATGGCTTGGACTTCCTTACAAAATGGCATTCTTGATAAACAAACCTTCTTGACATGGTTACAATCAATGGCTCACAATATCATCACATAGTTATGTATTTATCACTATGATCATTTTTTCGAACATTTGTGTCTCTCCAGCAAAAGAAAGAAAAAAAGAAAAAACTCATACATGCCTTTCAGTGTCAAAGACAGTGAAAGCAGAAGCTGCAGACTTCTTAAGAGCTAGGCCTGGAACTGACACAGTGTCCCTTCAGTTGCATTCTACAAGTCAAAGCAAGTCACAAGCCAGCCCCGAGTCAAGGGGCAGGGAGATAGGATCCACCTATTAAGGGAAGGAGCTAAGCATAGAGAGAGCAGAGGAATTGTTTGCAGCCACCTTTCCTGATAATCTACCATACAAGAAAAAGAGAACCAGCTTGGCCTGGCTCTTTTACCTATTCTGTGGAGGACTTGGAGTAAGTTGCAACCTCCCTGAGCTTGATCTCTGTAGAAAGGAGATAATTCCCAAATGGAACCAGCAAAGACATTAACTCATGAAATTTGGAAGATGTTGGGTGAGATGACACTGTCAGAGATAAGATTCTGGAGGTACCACATTCCCCAGAGGTGAGATGGTCCACTCTCCTTAAATGATGTGGTGAGAACAAAGACTTTGGAGACAAGCTGGTCTGGATTGGAATCCTGACTCTGCTGGTAGCTGGCTTTGGACCCTAAGGAGCCCCTAAGACTCAGTCTCCTCAGCTGTAAAATGGGACCACCACCTAATTTAAGAACTGTTTGGTAGCCAAGGGTGGAAGCAGCCCAAGTATCCATCAACAATGAAGGAATAAACAAAAAGTGACATATACATGCAATGGAATATTATTCAGCTATAAAAAGGGATGAAGTACTGATACATATGACAACATGGATGAACCTTGAAGATATCATGTTGACAAAAATAAGCCATACATTGAAAAGATATTTTATCACTGATATGAAATAATCAGAATAAGCAGATTCATGGGGTCAAAATCTAGAATACAAGTTGCCAGGAGCTGGAGTAGGGGTAGGAAATGGGGAGTTAATACTTAATTGGTACAGAATTTCTCTTTGGGGTGATGGAAAAGTTTTGGTGATGAATGGTGGTGGTGATGGTAGCACAACATTAGGAATGCAATTAACTTCACTGAATTATATATTTGGATGTGGTTAAAGAAGAAATGTTAGGTTAAACATATGTTACTAGAATAAATTTTTTTAAGAAAAAGCTTTGGGACTATACAACACAAACAGTGAACCTTAATGTAAACTATTGACTATAATTTCATTAATTGTAGCAAAGGTACCATACTAACACAAAGTGTCAATAATAGATGTATATGAGGTATATGTTTATGTCAGGGGAGTAATACGTGAGCTCTGTATTTTCTGAGTAATTTTTCTGTAAACCTGCCACTTCTCCAATTTAAAAAAAAGGTTAAATTAAATGCTTATAGTTACACTAGACATATCTCATGGCTGAGCAAGTGGAGCCAAATCCCATGAAATGTTGGACCCACAAGGGGTCCATGAGGACCACACTGGCAGAGGAGGTGCCATTTTGGAAATCTGGTTCCAAACTCTAATGCTCTGTGTTGGCTGGGGAACTTGGACATTTTGCTTGACTTTTCTCACCTTTATTTCTCCTCTGACCCATCTAAAATGCTACAAATGTTCATTTTCTTCCCTTGAAAGAAAAGATTCAATGCAGTCTCATCTCCTACTTTTCAATAAGGATGCTGAGATGTAGATGGGTACTTGGCTTCTTCCCTTCCAGGTTTGTTGTACCATTCCCTCCCCTTGTCTTGAGGGCTCACCTCCAAACAAAATCCTTGTTCCCATGCTTTGGGGAGAAACATAAACCATGGCAAGAGCCTTCATTTATTTCTCCAGCTTACCCAGGATTGGCCCTAGAAATAGAATCAGAGGCTGGTAGGGCAGAACGTGTCTGCACAATGCTAGACCCTCTCCTCCTTTTCTGAGAGCCTTCCCATTTTCCACCAAATTCATCCATCCTGTCTTGCCTCTTTTCCTTTCCCAACTTTACAACTCAGGACTTGGGCATGATGATTTTATTCTTTCTGTGAATGAAATGCCCAGGCCTGGCATTTTCCTCTTTCTCCTTTGGGCTTCTGTCGGGTTCTACAATCAGAAGTCTGCTCCAATTCTTTTGTTTCTTTGTTTGATTCACTCTACTTTTCCTGTGTCATGGTTTTTAATGCCCAACACTCATTTCTAAGTGAGTAGTTTAATTCTGTTGGTTTAGAAGCTTAGGGTTACTGGGGGTCTTAACTTTGTGTTGACAGGAATACAGATGGACAGGATACAGTTTCCCAAAAGTAACAGTTTTGCAGAATCCAGGCTCCCAGACTGAATTTATTAACTGGATTTAACAGTTAAAACAAGTATGTTCATATGACAAATACACAGATTAAACAAGGCTCTGCCTCCAACAGAGAGTGGAAGGCTTTACAGATTTTAGATTCAGTTTTTAGATTCTTCCCAAATCTGCCTTCTTATCTCTAGGGGATGGAAGGAGAATCTCTCAGCTTTTCTCTCCAGTCTCTATCTTCACTTCCTTTCCACTTCACTATCTGTTTCAACCCATCCTGGCCTCTCTTTCCATGTAGAAGATGAAGGGAAAGGAATTAAATTATTCATTCCCCTTGTAGCTGCAGAGGGCAGAAAGAAACCAAACTCAAACTCGTTCAAATAAATAAGGGATTTATTGGTTCACATAACTGAAAATTTCAGCAGCAATCTAACTTCAGGCACAGTGGGATCCAGGAGCTTAAATGATACCATCCCCTTTTCTCAGCTCTGCTTTCTTGGGTTGGATTATATTCTTGGAGGTCCAGGATCAGTGCCCCCAGACCCAGGATTTGGAAGGGTGACTGAAAGAGAGCTCTTCTTCCTTGATAATTCTAGCAGAAATCAAGGATGGGGTTCATGATCCAATCATGTGTACTGTATTCTGATTAGCCACCCATGGTTCACATACTCGCTGCAGGATTTAGGCGGAGAGTTAACCCCACCCAAAATACATGGAGGAGGAGGATTCCTAAAGGAAA
Source organism: Myrmecophaga tridactyla (assembly GCA_004026745.1). NCBI lineage: Eukaryota > Metazoa > Chordata > Mammalia > Pilosa > Myrmecophagidae > Myrmecophaga > Myrmecophaga tridactyla. The sequence goes on along the minus strand of PVIY010002779.1, from coordinate 50,841 downwards.
TCCAGGTGTTGTGACTAAGTGGGGGTCCGTTGGGCAAAAACAGTTATCTACCACAAGAACTGATACTATATAGAATCTATCACAATCCTGTAATCTGCCAGACTCTATTCATATGTTGTCATTAAATCTTAGAAAGTAGAAAGGATCACAGCCATTTTATAGGTGAGAAAACTAAAGCTCAGGGAGTTGAAGCCTCTCACCCACTGCCACAGAGGTAGAAATGATGATGTCCAGTTTGGGCAGTGTCTACCTCTGAAGGCCACATTCTCTACACCACCCCATGGGGATTGTCCCCACCTGAGTTTCAGGTTCTGCTCCACTGACCAGAAGTTATTGGCTTTCCTTCCTGGAGCTCCTGCCTCTACATTTCTGTTGGATTTGTCCCAAGGCCAGCTTTGAGATTTGGTGATCAAGGTCCTCTAGGTCAATTGCTCAAAGCTGGCATCCAGGAATAAGTAGCCTCGGTGACTTCACTGCAGTGTCTACGCCAACATCACACCTCCTAGAATCTAAGAGGCATGCTCCTGGAAGCTCACATGGTTCCCAATTCATGGCAAAAGAGAGAGTACCTGCTTGCCCAGACTCCACCCAGTGGACACTCTGTTCCCTGTCAAGTTACCCCCAAACCTATGGATTTCATTTATGCAGTGGAGACTGCTGAAAACACACACTACAGACATGCTGTTGCATTTTATCCAGAACAATGACAAGAAGTAGGGATAATATAGCAAGTTCCAGGAAGGATGGACACCCCCCCACACACTCACTTAGAAATAATGCTGCCTCAACTTGACCTGGAGTGCAAAGTTGGTCTTTCACTTTTCTGATATAATTTTGGGTGACAACCTTGATACTTAATGCATATTTGTTCATTCCATAAATGAATGCCCCAGGAATGCTGAATCACCCTGGAAATGATTCAGATCCCCTCAAACCCCTCCCTCAGCAGAAAGCCAATCCCATATCCAGGAGAATGGCAGTGCAGAAAGAAACTATAACCGAGAAAGCCAATCTTCCATCTTCAGCCAGGATCACTGTCAAAGCTGGTTCCAAAGGAAAAGTTGCTGCTCAAAGCCCGGGTACCTAAAGCAGCATTTCTGAAACATTTTGCGAGCAAAGGACAGCTATGGTAAACCCTTGAACCCCTTCTCAGAATGCCTTTAAGTACATTAAGTAAAATACATATGAGTACTAAGGAAACCAATTATATTGAACTGTATAGTACATTGTATTGGAGATTTATCAAAATATTTAAAAACAAATTTGTTATGTTAATATCTGTGGTTTTAATTGACACATTAAATAACACGTCTAATAATTAACATAGTTTTGAAGTCATGATGAGTGTAAATAATATTTTGAGATAACTGCAAAAAACTAATATATGAAAATATCTATGATTTCCACTGATAATATATTATAGGTACAGCTAATGCTATTTCAAGCTGTTGCCTACATAATTGAAGGAAATGATAAACTGTAGGTAGCTTTCCATGAAAATAAAGATGTGATTTTATTTCTTATCCAAGTTTACCCTTGGAGCTGCTCAGTGGACACCAGGTTAAGAACCCTTGATATTTGACAGTGTCTGACTGTTAACAACTTTCACGTATGAGTGTGTAAAGCACCATATTATTCTCTCCACTTTTCAGCTAAGAAGACCAAGGCTTGAAGAGGTTAAGTGAGAGGGCCCGCTCCCTTACTGTATCCCACGGCAGTATAAAATACGAGAAATACGAGCCTAAACAGCCTAGCCAGGGCGGAAGCCAATTTCCTCATGCCTCGTCTCCAGGAAGAGAGGAGATGGAGTGGAAAGCCTAAAGCCCCAGCACCAGGGATACAACGAATAAATCCTCCTCCTTTTACCACTCCCCAAGAGCCGTTCTCAGAGACAGAGGAAACCCGGGTGGAGGCAAGCCCTTTAGAGAGGAAATAAATGTGTGGAAAATTTCACTTGACAAGGCCTGCAGTTAAATTGTGCCACCTAGTGTAGGAAACAAGGCCCCTGGGAGCACAGGATTTTAGGCTGGTTAACAAGAGTGTGCACAGCTTTCAGGGTACACCCCAGGACCCCAGAGACTTAGGAGGTGGAAGTACCACCTCTCTCCTGGGCACAGCATGTGGGCTCCTGGAAGCTGGGCCTCTGGGAATGAGGTGTCAGACTCAAGTCCTGCCTTTGGCCTCCCACAGCTTCTTCACACATGGAGGTGTAAAACTGCAGCCTCTTGGCCAAGCCCCAGCTCAGGAAATTGCTTTCCGCCTACTAGGACTCCACATGCCTTTCACCAGGCTGGCTTCTGTCCCAGCAGCCAGTGCAGAGAGCATCTGCTGGTACGGAGTCCACCTCTGACACCTGGGCCTTGCCTCATGATCCCTATAGACCTACCCCCAGTCACGGAGCAGAACAGAGGAAAAGATACTGTTTGGGTTTGTTAAAGCTGACACAATGCAATATACCAGAAATGGGTTGGCTTTTACAATGGGGGTTTATTTGTTCATGGATTTACAGTTCTAAGGCTGTGAAAATGTCCAAATTGAGGCATCAACAGGACGACACCTTCTTCCCAAAGAAAAGCTGCTGGTGATCCAGGATTCATCTGTCATGGATGGTCCTTCTCTCCTGGGTTTCGTTGCCTTCAGCTTCTGGCTTCTGGTTTTTCTCTCTCAGCTTTTCTGTGTCCTTCTCTCTAAACTTTTCTAGGTCTCTTTTTCCCCTCTTTTATCCCCTTATAAAGGAATTCGGTAAAAAGGATTAAAACCCATATCTCAATTGAAATAACCTAATCAAAAGTTCCCGCCCACAACAGGTCTACACCCACAAGAATGGATTAAAAGACCCTGATCTTTTCTGAGGTACATACAGCTTCAAATCATCACGGATATAATGAAGGAAATTACCACCAGCTAACAGACACCTGACACTGAGTCGGTGCTCTAAAAATAATCATTTTCTTCCTTCCTCTTAGCACTTCACAAGGCACTATTCACCTCTATTCTTTCATTTGTCCTTACCCAAACCCTCTGAGGGATCTAGAGAAGTGATAAATACCCCATTCTATAGACCAGAGAACTCGGAGCGATGCTAAGACTCAGAGAGATGAAGTCACTGGCTTGAGGTTGCACAGATAGAGAGTAACAACATTGAACCCAAGCTGCTGATATCAAGTATTTAAACCCATCCCAGTTATACTCCCTACAGATGCAATATGGTTACTGAAAGACGCACAAAGAGACAAGGGACGAAGGAGATGGTAGCTGTTAACAGGGATACTCAGATGGTAGGAGAAAGAATGGGGGGTGTGCAGCCCTCCTCCTCACACATTTCCGGTGGGTTGGCTGTCCTAAAATTCAGGCCTTCCTCTCCCAGCTGTCATGGCCCCCGGGATCTGATGGCATGAACGGGCACAGGTCTCATCACTGCTGACCAGGACCAGGGAGAAGACCCAACACACCTGCTGGGACCTCTCCTGCTAATGTGACCAAATCCAGGGCTACAAAGCTGAGAAGTACATGGGGAGCAAGTCCCCACCTAGTATCCACATGTGCCAGGATCCGTCTAGCCTTTTCACATATGTACTTTCTCAAATAAGAAAGTTGGGTTCAGTGAAGCAAAGAATACGCCAAGATCACTCAGAGCAGGGTTTTAAAAGTGCATCCCTCTGATTTTTGAACCTGGGTGCTTTCCAGAATGGAGACATGCCATGTCCACTGCTTGGACAACTCCCATGTTTGCTGGAGGAGACAGGTTCCAAAAGAACTTGTACACAAACTTGCATTCTCTGACTCTTTTGTACATAGGAGACTTTTACAAGAATTCAAATTCCAGAGCTTCAGCCTTACAAACATAAGCAAGACATCTATGTGAAAAGAATTAAATGGTATCTGCCAGGGACCCACTGTTTCTCTGATAGAAATACTACCTCTGTGGCTAGTATGCTCAAATATCACCTAAGAGAAGGATCTAGAATGCCAAGACAGTAACATCAGGCACATAGTAATATTGACAGAATGCATCATACTAACCTTTACTTGCAGTAGAAATGTGCTAAGTCACTCACACACACACAGAGCTAAAATTAAGGCTTAGGGAAATTAAATGACTTGTCCAGAGCTTGAGAGAATTTTTTTTTTTTACTTTTATTAGTTTTTCTTTTTAGCAAAGTTTCATATGCACACGATTTAAAGAGTCAAACAGTTCAACATTTGTTGCAAGATAGACTATGGCCCCATTCCTGTGCCCCCTCCACAGAACTTAGCTGATTATTTTGGTATTTACCATGATTGTCTGAGTAATGTTTGCATTGTTACCTCTTGATTTTTTTTACCTCACACACACACATATGCACACGCGTGTGCCTTTTCCATAATACTGACTCTCCCAATATAATTATTTCAAAATTTGTAGTAAGTCAATGAGAGATGCTTAACGTATCATGAATACATAAATAATACTCCTCAGAGCTGAGCTATTAAGGTTTTATTTCTTGTAGTTAATACCCCACAATTAATAATTTGATTTGCTTAGACTTCTGTGTACTTACCATTCATTCGTTCACAAACTATCTCCATTGGCTAAATCTCTTCTCAGTGCATGAGGTTTTCTGTTGATTTCAACTTCCTAAGGTAGTCTCATGGAGCCTTACAGAGTGGCCCCAAATGGGCCTGAGCTCTCTCTGTGACTGTTCCACCCACAGAGAAAATAAGGAGACAATTACCCCCGGAGCTGAGCAGTCCACACCCAGCAGAAACAGTGCAATAGCCTTTCCTGAGGCAGCTGTCACTCTGTGTGGGATCTCCTGGTTGTTTTACCTCATGGCTTCCTCTTTTTTTGTTTACTCCTTAATTTTGATGGAACAGATCCTTGGGTATGTTTCCAAGAAAGGCATATAGGAAGCTAATTTCTGTAGACCCTACTTACATGCAATGTCTAGGAGTCAGTCCCTCCACCAAAGCAACCACTGAGCTATAAAGACCAATTGTAACAAATTTTGCAACTCTATATTACATAAAGAACTCCTACAATTCAACAACACAAAGACAAGCAACCCAATTTAAAAATCGGTAAAGGATTTGAGTATACATTAATGTGAAGAAAATATATAAATGGTTGATAAGTGCGTGAAAATATGCTTAATATCATTAGTTGTTAGGGAAATGCAAATCTAAACCACAATGCTGGAATAGCTATTTCCATTTTTTTTTAAAGGAAGATAGAAATGAATAACAGAAGAAAACCTGGAAAATTCACAAATATACAGAAATTAAACACACTCTTGAACAACCAATACGTCCAAGAAGAAATCACAATGGAAATTAGAAAATACCTCAGGACAATTGGAAACAAAAACACAACATACCAAAAGTTATGGGATGCAGCAAAAGCAGTACTAAAAGGGAAATTGATAATTACAAATACCTACATTAAAAACAAGAAAGATCTCAAATGATAACCTAGATATACACCGTAAGGAACTAGGGGAAAAACAGCAAACTAAATCCAAAGGTAACAGAAGGAAATAATTAATAAAGATTATGGCAAATCATATATCTGATAAGGGATTAATATTTATATTTATATAAAGAATTCCTACAACTCAACAACGCAAAGCAACCCAATTTAAAAATGGGAAAAGGATTTGAGTATACATTAATGCAAAGGAGATATACAAATGGTTGATAAGAGCATGAAAATATGCTTAATGTCATTAGTTGTTAGGGAGATGCAAATCTAAACCACAATGCTAGGATAGCTATTTTTTAAAAAAAGGAAAATAGCATGTATCTGAAGGATGTGGAGAAATTAGAACCCTCATGCATCGCTGGTGGAATGTAAACTGGTATAGCCCAGTTTACATTCTTTTTAAGGCAGCTCCTCAAAAAGTTTAACATTGAATTACCATATGCTCTTCTTTTTGAGGCAGTTCCTCAAAAAGTTTAACATCAAATTCTATTTGCTCCAATTATATACCAGAAAAACTTGAAAGCAGGAATTTAAACAGATACTTGTATATCAATGTTTGTAGCAGCATTATTTACATAGCCAACAGGTGGAAACAACTCAAATGCCTTTCAACAGATGAAAGGGTAAACAAAATGTAGTATGTACACACTATAGAATATTGTTCAGCCAGAACATGGCATCCAGGAGCAAAAGTTTCCCTGGCAACATGGTATATGACTCCCAGGGATAAGCCTGGCCCTGGCACTGTGGCATTGACAATGTCTTCCTGACCAAAAGGAGGTAAAGAATTGTAACAAGGTATCAGTGACTGAGAAAGTTCAAATAGAGTGGAGAGGCTACTCTGGAGGATACCCTTATGCAAGCTTCAGCTAGGTATTGTATTTATCATGGTTTGCCAAACCCCAACCAAAACCATTCCAGCTAACCCTAAAGAACACCTAGGGCTTTATCAAAGATTCTAAAAATGTTCCATGCACTATGATTACTTGCCATAAACTCCAGGTAAGTCCTAAAACCTAGAGGTACCAACCTCTCCCGAACATCAGTTAGTTCCATCCCCTTATCCCATATTATCAACATCCCTTTCCAACATGAACAAGATCAACCAAATTTAAACAAAAAAAGAACAGATGGGAAAAAAATGGAAAAATTTGAGCAGGGTCTCAGGGAATTGACTGACAACACAAAGCACACAAATATATGCACAATAGGTGTGCCAGAAGGAGAAGAAAACGGAAAAAGTCCAGGAAGAATATTCAAAGAAATAATGGCTAAAAATTTCCCAACCGTTGTAAAAGATATAAATATGCAAACCCAAGAAGCCCAACGTACTCCAAACAGAACAAATCTGAATAGACCCACTCCAAATACATAATTTATCAGATTGTCAAATGTTGAAAAAGAGAAAATTCTGAAAGCAGCAAGAGAAAAGCAATTCACCACATACAAAGGAAGTCAAATAAGACTACATGCTCATTTCTCATCAGACACAATGGAGATGAGAAGGCAGTTGTACAATATATTTAAGATACTGAAAGAGAAAAATTGCCAGTTAAGAATTCTCTATCCAGCAAAACTGTCCTTCAAAAATAAGGGAAAGTTTAAAATGTTCACAAATAAACAGAAGCTGAGAGGCCTGTTTATAAGAGACTGACCTACAAGAACTATTAAATTACCATGGAGTCAAAGAAATAAAAAGCATCATAAATGGTTACTAGGAACAACTGTATGCCAACAAACTAGACAACTTAGATGAAATGGACAGCTTCTTACAAGCGCACGAACATCCTACACAAACTCAAGAAAAAATAGAAGATTTCAACAAACCAATCACAAGTAACAACATCAGATCAGTCATCAAAAACCTACCAACAAAGAAAAGCACAGGACATGACATCTTCACAGGCAAGTTTTACCAAGCATTTCAAGAAGAATTAATACCATTCCTGTTCAAATTCTTCCAAAAAATTAAAGAAGAGAGAACACTACCTAAGTCCTTCTATGAAGCCGACATTACCCTAATACCAAAGCCAGATAAAGATACAAGCAAAGAAAACTTCAAACCAAGTTCTCTAATGAAAATAGATGCAAAAATCCTCAAATAAAATACCTGCAAGTAGAATCCAACATCATATTAAAATTACCATAACCAAGTGGGTTTTATTCCAGGTATGCAAGGGTGGTTCAACCAAAAATATCAATTACAGTAATACACCACATTAACAAATTAAAAGGGAAACTACACAATCATCTTGATTGATGCAGAAAAGGCATTTGCAAAAATTCAGCATCCTTTCATGATAAAAATAGTTCCTCAACATGACAAAGGGCATATATGAAAAATCCACAGCTAACATCATACTCAATGGTAAGAAAGTGAAAGCTTTCCCTCTAAGATCAGGAACAAGACAAGGACTCCCACTGTCACAGTTGCTATTCAACACTGTGCTGTAAGTTCTAGCTAGAGCAATTAGGCAAGAAAAAGAAATAAAAGGTATCCAAGTTGGAAAAGAAGAAGAAAACTGTCACTATTTGCAGATGACATGACCCTATATTTAGAAAACCCAGAAAAAATGACAGCAAAACTATTGGAGCTAATAAGCGAGTTCAGCAAAGTGGCAGGACACAAGATCAGCACACAAAAATCAATGGTGTTTCGATACATCTGAAGAAGTAATCAAGAAAAAAATCCACATACAATAACACCTAAAGGAATCAAATATCTAGGTATAAACCTCACCAAGAATGTAAAGGACTTATACACAGAAAACTACAAAACATTGCTAAAAGAAATAAAATAAGACCTGAATAAATGGAAAGACATTCCATGTTCATGGATTGAAGGCTAAATGTCGTTAAGATGTCAGTTATACCCTAATTGTTCTATAGATTCAGTATAATACCAATTAAAATTCCAACAGACTACTTTGCAGAAATAGAGAAGCTAATTTATCAATTTTGTTTAGAAGGATAAGGGACCGTGAATAGGCAAAAAATCTTGAAAAAAAGAATGAAGTGAGAGGCATCACACTTCCTGACTTTAAAGCACATTGTAAGCCACAGTAGTCGAAACAGCATGACACTGGCATAAATATAGACATACTGACCAATGGAATCAAACTAAGAGTCAGAAATAGACCCTCAGGTCTATAGTTAATTGATTTTTTAAAAGGCCCCCAAGTCCACTCAACTGGGAAAGAACAGTCTCTCCAATAAATGGTATTGGGAGAACTGAATATCCATAACAAAAAGAATGAAAGAGGACCCCTATCCCACACCCTATTCAAAAATTAACTCAAAATGGATCAAAGAACCTAATATAAGAATCAGTACCATAAAAATCCTAGAAGAAAATGTAGGGAAACGTCTTCTAGATCTGGTGATAGGCAGTAGTTTCATAGACTTTACACCCAAAGCGCAAGCAAAGAAAGAAAAAAATAGATAACTGGGAACTTCTCAAAATCAAATACTTCAGAGCATCAAAGGAGTTTGTCACAAGGATGAAAAGGCAACCGACTCAATGGGAGAAAATATTTGGAAACCACATATCTTATAAGGGTTTGATATCCAATATATAAAAAGAAATCCTACAAATCAACAATAAAAAAAGACAAACCAATTTTAAAATGGTCAAAGGATGTAAATAGACATTTCTCCAAAAAAGGAAATACGACAGCTAAGAAGCCCATGAAAAGATGCTCGGCTTCACTAGCTATTAGGGAAATGCAAATTGAAACAACAGTAAGATATCCTCTCACTCCTCCTAGAATGGCCACTATTAAACAAACAGGCAAGTTTGAAGAAGATATGGAGAAATTGGAACACTTATTCACTGCTGGTGGAAATGTAAAATGGTACAGTCGCTGTAGAGGATGGTTTGATGGTTCCTCAGGCAGCTAAGTTGAGTTGCTTTATGACCCGGCAATCCTGCTACTCGGAACATACCCAGAAGATCTGAAAACTGAGATGCAAACAGACATATGCACACTGATGTTCGTAGCAGCATTATTCACAATTGCCAAAACATGGAAACAACCCAAGTGTCCATCAACAGATGAATGGATAAACAGAATCTGGTATATACATATGATGGAACATTATTCAATAATAAGAAAGAATGAAGTCCTGAAGCATGTGACAACATGGATGAACCTTGAGGACATTATGTTAGGTGAAATAAGTCAAACACAAAACGGCAAATATGGTCTGATCTCACTGATATGAGCTAATTAAAAATATGTGAACTCATAGACATAAAATATAGAATATAGGTTATCAGGATGCAGAATGAGGGTAAAGAATGGGGAGCGGTTGCTTAATACGTGCAGAACATTTAACTAGGATGGACCTAAATGTTTGGAAATGGACAGAGGTGATGATAGCATGTTATTGTGAGAATAATTACCAGTGCTTAATAGTGTGTGATATGGTAGAAAGGGGAAGTTTAGAGTCATGTATGTCACCAGAAGGAAAGTTGGAGGTTAAAAGATGGGAATGGATAATTCCATGAATCTTGTGGTGGACAAAGTCTGTGATTAACTGTACAAATGTTTAAAAGTTCTTTCATGATCTACAGCAGATTATGACATTATTACTAAGAGTTAATAACAGAGAGTTAAATGGAGAAAAAATGTACCTATCTCAAACTATGAACTATAGTAATATTTTAATACACTTTCATCAACAGTAACAAATGTACCATCCCAACACTCTGGATCCATAACATGGGGGGAGAAGAAATTATTGAGTTTTCTTTTTAATTTTTATTTCTTTTTTTGGAGTAATGGAAATATTCTAAATTTGGTCATGGGGCTGTATGCACAACCATGTGTGATTCCATGAACCAGTGATTATCTTCTTTGGATGGTTTCTATGGGATGTGACAGCATCTCAATAAACTTGCATTTTAAAATGCAAATAAAATAGCCCTTTTTTAAAAAGACTAGAATAAAGGAGATAAAAGAGATATTACTACAAAACTCATGTGTGCTCCTTTATTCTATTCTGGAGCAAAACAAAACTCTATTAAGTATTCCACAGTTTAGATGCAGATTTTATATTAGAAAATTATATTTTATCAATGTAAAATTTCCCAAATACAATGATTCTAGTATGTTTATGTAGGAGAATGTCCTCGATCTCAGGAGATACACTCTGAAGTATTTAGGAGGTTGAATGTTACCATGTCTATAACTAACTCTAAAAGCTTGAGAAAAATGAATACAGAGAGTGAGAGAAAGTAAACGTGGCCCAATTTTAACAATTGGTGACTCTACAATAAGTTAAACATTTAAAGGGGGCTTATTGCACTTAGTCTTTCAACTTTTACAAAGGTTTTTTTTTTAAATAAAAATGTGGGGGAAGAAGAAAAATAAAGAAGGGAAAAACCAAGGTATGGGGCAGTGGGAATTCTCTTATACAACTGGTTGGTGCATTCTGTCTGGAGGGAAGGGCGAGACGTAGCCCTGTGCAAACTGAGCCTGGACTTTGACCCAGACTCCCTGCTGTTAAGTTAACTCAACAGGGAATTCACTAGTATACAAAGATGTATATGAAGTTTCACACTGACCAAGAAAATTGGAAACAACCTAATATTCATTGTTGAAAAATCAGTAAATGAATTATGGCCCATTTCTGGCCTTGGAAAACCAATAAATGAATTATGGCCCGTTTCTGGCCAAGTAGTCAAAAGCTCTGTCATCAGAAGCCCTGGCTGTGCCGTTTCATTTCTCCTACCTCAGTCTCCTCATCTGGGAAAGGGGCATAATAAAAGCCCCTGCCTTGTGGAGTCATGGAAAGATTATATAAGATCACTTAGGTAAAGTATTCAGTATCGCTTCTGGTGGATAGAGGGGCCCTATAAGCTTTGCATATTATTAGCTATCATATATAATTGAAAAAAATAATGACGCAGACCTATATCTATTGATCTGGAAAGATGCCTGTGACATCAGGTTGAATGAAACACCAGATTACTGAACAGCAGGCAAATGCGATTTTTTTAAAGTGCATTTTAATTCTCTATTTGTTTTTATCTCCGGTACCCACAAGGATACCATCTAAGGTTTGCTAGTAGTTAGATAAAGTGGTAGAACTTCTAGCCTTTTATTTCTTCTTTGTGCATTTCTATGTTGCTTGATTTTCAAAAAATAACACGTGTGCAGCAGTTTTATAATCAGATTTGTTTTTAATTTTGACATAATAAATAAGTAAGGGACCCACGGGTCAAGTGTGCTCAGGCCTGGCTCTGTCTGAGGGTGACCAGACGTCCTGGTGGATGACGGATGGCAGGCCACCTCTGGCCATCTCTGGTCAATGTGAACTGGCATTTGATGGCCTTGGTGCAAGTCACTCTCTCCTTTCTTCAGCCTAGACGTCCATCTTCTGGCCTCTGCCGGGCACACAGGAGGCATTTTGTAGATGTACGTTTGTGTCTATTTTCACCGCGGGGTTCTATTTCTCACCACGTTTTCACGCAGCAGGCACAGAGTGCTCAGAGTGTGTCTGAAGCCTGTGGTTCACTCAGGAACGGTCAGGCACGTGCAGAAGATGCACCTGGGCCTACCCTGGGGGCCCTCAGCTATCTTCAGGGCATTTTCTAAAGGCAACCAAACCTGCCTCACCACGCCAGCTTCCCCTCAGGTCCTGGCTCGCTGCAGTCTGGGCATCGGCCGGTGCCAAGGACCAAACTGGCCATTAGATGGCAGCCTCTCCCCGTATCAACCAGGCTGCCGCCGGCATCTCCCAGGCCTGTTTGTTTCTGAAACAAGCCTCTGTTTCCTGAAACGATTGCAGGAAAGAGATTCTTTACTAAAGAGACCTTCACTAACGAAGAGAACAGTCAGATTAAATATTCGGAAACAGAGGAGCTAGGAGAAGAAAATACAATTTCCCCACATCACATGTTCACCCAGCCTTCCCTCTCCAACAAAAGTCACAACAGTTGTACGTCCATTTGCAGTCTGGGGTAGAGTTAGAATTGCCAAACCTCCCAGGGAGCTCTGAATCCACATTCCTTGATCCCTTTGTGCCACTCAAAGCCAGATATTGATGTCTGAAAACAAGCTACATAAGCTTCATTATATAAAGTGCCTTTTCCTTAAACAAGACCGCTTTAATACTTAACAAGGTAGAGAAGCTACATAATTTAAAATCTATGCGAACAGAAATAAGAAATTATTTGTAGCGGGCTCCACTTTTACACAAACCAACAAAGGAAGACATTCACAATTTTTTGCCTTCCCAGGGCCCAAAAATACAACACAGGCCTGTTCTCCTGCTCCGGGCAGAAGCCGCAGCTGAAGCTGTTCTTTATCAGCTTTTCTTTCTCAATATTTACCAACCAATAAATCTTTTTTTTCTCTAAGACAACTGACATTCGAATCCCGTTCACGCAGAGGCTTGTTATCCAAATAATATTAAATAAGCTGCTTCATTATCCCCTGAAAAAGTAAGGAGATGGATTTTTTTTTTTCCTTTGTGGGTCAATATTGAAGAGGAGAGGGGAAGGCAGCTGCCCTGTCTGTAGTCAGCACATCTCAATCCAAGGGGCCAGGGGAGGCCTCGGGCCAGCTCACCGGAGACCCTTGTGTGGACCTTTGGAAACCTGTCTATTTTGGCTCAAAGAGCTTCCCCACTCTGTGACATCCCCTTCAAAGCTGCACCAGCAGCATCAAGCCTTCCCAGACCCTAACCGTGGGCATACATGAGGATTTGGTCAGACAGAAAATTTTGCCACCAGTTCAAAAGAATTTTGCCCACTTTCCAAAGTGGAATCAGTCATCCTTTTGATAAAAATTGCATTTCTTCTGTTCCATCAGCCTATTTCTCCTATTCTTTATTGTTCAGTCAAAGTTATGAGTATTGTCAGTGCAGAGAGAACAGGCCGGAGGGGGTCAGATGTGAGGCCTGGGGCCACTCTGCCACTAACTAACTTCCTGAGGGGACCAGCCGTGCAACCGTCCTCTCCACGTCTGTTTCTCTATTTGTAGAATGAGATGTTCCAACCTTTCAAACTTTCCCACAGTTCTAATCACCAAAGATCTGAAATGAAGGAAGGGGCTTTCAGGCATTGAAAACTCCCAAAACATCAGAGACCACAAATACTGGCTTGATTCTAATGGAGGCTGAGCATCTCCATCCCAGCAGAATCTTCTAGAAAAAAAAAAAAATCTTTTGGAAAATTTATTATTCATAATAATAATAATAAATAATTATGTGGAGATTCTAACAGCTGTGTAAACTTCCTTAGTTGAATCCCTCGAATGTCCCCATCTTACGTTGCCCATTTACAACCAAGGAAGCTGAGGTGCTAAAAGGTTAAAGAATTTCTCCCAGGATCTTGTAGCTGGTAAATATCTGAAGGAACTGAAACCAGGTGCTTTGGTTCAGGAGTTTGTCCTCTGGACACCTTATTCTCTGGTTAATGGCAGGTCCAGGTAACTTCTAAGGATCTTTGTATCTTGGGCTAGTTGGAGAACAGGACTGCATGGGAGGGGGTCTGACTATTGGAGAGCTGTAGCCTTCTAGCCTCAGGCACTCCTCTTTAACTGGTCTTACTGCCTTCCAATCTGTAGGCCTCCTCACCCTTTATTCTGCCTTTATTCTACAACTCTGGCAGGCTTAGCTGTGGGTGAGAGCCACACCTTTCAACACACCCAGATTCTGCCCCTTTATAATAACATAAATAATGAATGTATAGTGGTTCCTCATACAAAAATGCAAATGTTACAAAAAAGGCTCAAAGTTCCTTTGACCGCGACCGATTCCAGTTTCCTCTTCCCCTACCTAAAGTAGCGACAGTCACATTGGATATACTCTTACAGAATATTTCCCATGAGCTCTATACCTTTTGTGGGTCTCTCGTTTCTTTCAGAAATGCTATCATGCTGGATATATATTGTCTAGAAATTGCTTTCCTCCCTCAGCAGTGCATCTTAGAGATCTTTCAATGTTCCACTCACAGATCTACCTTTTCTCTTAACCGTTGTAGAGTATTCCTTTATTCAGATGAAATTTAGTTTATTTGGCCTTTCCTTTTTGATGGATATTTAGTTTGTTTCTAAGTTTGTGTTATTCCAGATGCAGCTGTAATGTACTTCCTTTCACGTGCTTCTTTGCGCAAAGGTATAAATATTTCTTTCGGGTAAATAAATAAAAGTGAAATTGCTAGATATGTGCATATTTTATTAAACCAATGAATATCATACAAGATTTTTATAAATGCTGCCCCAAAGTATTCTGTAACAACCCAAATTGATAAAAATAATAATGGAACATTAGTGAGACAATGAAATGCTATAATAGCAGTGGGACAAGATGTGAGCCATGCAAAATAGTGATAAGTGCATGCTTCGCTTTCATCAAGAAAGCATATCAGAATGGAAGAGGGTGAAAATGTGTTACCCTTAAATCCACCAAACTTGAAATTTTTTTTAAGGTAATTTATTTACAAGCATGTCCAGAGTCTGCTGTGATTTGCATGTGCTTCCATCTACCTGCACAGCCCGTGCTATCCTACCCTACAGACTTGATGAGGCGGCAATCAGTTCCACATATGGAGATTCTAAGGCATCCTGGACCACATGTGTTGGACAGACACTCCCCAAGGATGAAAAGATGTATCTGTCCACCATGCTGCAAGGGGCCCTGACAAAAGTCGCTTGGTAGATACTGGACTGACACACCCATGCACTGCACATCCACCCATGCACAGTGCACACATGCACGCACACACACACATGCAATGCACATCCACCCATGCAAAATGCACACATGCATGCATACACACACATGCTATGCACATCCACCCATGCACAGTGCACACATGCAGGCATACACACACATGTAATGCACATCCACACACATGCACACACAGTGCAATCTCGTGACTCAGATGTGGGTCTCTGGCTCCTAGGAGCGCTGGGCTGAGGACCAGGAGCTTGATCACAGATCTGGGCTGCATCTCAGGCTCTCTGGGCCCTACAATGAGTCTGCAGAGGACTAGAAAGAGGATTTGCTTTTAGCAAGTGGAGCCATAATACCAGTCTCCACAGATGTTCTAAAGCCTCATGACCTGGTCACCATCTCTCAAATAGAGACTTTTCTCTGATCTTAACCTCAATCTTGGGCTAAAAAAAAAAGTAAACAAAGTTGATCTTTATAGAACCTTAATTTCCACTCTCTTAATACTTCCCCCCAGAAGACAGCCCTTATCTCTTTTGCTCCTGGTTCCCACACACTTTATACCCTTTCCCTTCTTCCCATTTCAAATCTGTTTTGTGTAAGCAGCTTTAGGCCAGTGAGGTCCAGAGAGCTGTCCTTACTGCCTGGAGCTGGTGAAGGAATGCTTTGTCTGGTCCACAATGAGATATGGGTGGGAACATTTGGAAATTTTATAGCAATCTGAGAGCATGATTTTAGATATGTTCAATCTAACAATGGATTTGAATTTCGAATGTCTACTTTAATTTCATTTTCCTCGCAATTCATTTTTAATTGTATTTTACAAAATATTCATCTCTGATGGATTAGAAATTTTTTATCACAGCACGTACCTATAAGACAAGACAGTCTATGTTTTAGTTTCCTAGGCAGCTCAAGCAAATACCATGCAAAGGTTGGCTTAAATGGTGGGAATTTATTGGCCCATGGTTTTGAGGCCAGGAAAAGTCTAAATCAAGGTGTCATCCAGCTGAGGCTTTCTCCCCAAAGACTGGTTGCTGGGGATCCTTAGTCCTGGGCTCCTCTGTCGTATGGCAAGGCACATGGCAGCGTCTCCTCACCTCCCCCTTCTATTCTGGGTTCCAGTGACCTTCAGTTTCTTGCTTCTTGTGGCTTTCTCTCCATCTGTCTGAATTTCAGTATGCTTAGTAAGAAGAGTAAGACCCATGCTAAGTGGGGTGAGCCACAACTTCACGAGGTAAACCCATCAAGTGTCCTACTTGCAGTGGGTTCACACCCACAGGAATAGGTTAACTTTAACATGTTTGTCTGGGGTGCATAACTCCAAATCACCACAATCTATCTCTAGAATTTGCAATTTAAGCAAAGGGACTAGGAAGCAAATCTATTTGGGGTCGTGTTGTTTGGTCATCTCATCGTGCATCACAAAGCAGGGGGACAGAAGGAACCTGGGTCTTCAGGTCCCTCCTGGTAAGTGGCCATCCCCTCTCTTGGTGGAGGAGGGCAGCCGGCCTGACAGGATGGTCCGTGTCGATTCTAACACTAATCCCAAACACGATACAGCTGGCACTTCTAATTCCATACCACTTTCCAGGGTAAGGGTTGCTTTCTATCGTGCAGGACAGTATGCCACACATACCTGGAAGAAAAGGAGCCACGTTTAACAAGGAAGCAGGATAGTAGGTGGTTTGTGTGTTTTGGTGCTTAAATGTAGCCACTTGGACATGAAGTGGGAGTTTGGATGTTCAGAGTTTTCCTCTGTAATATTTTCAACAGGAGCACAAAACAGATTTTTTTTTTTTTAAAATGACACCTGCAGCCCTTTGCCTACTGAACCAAGACCACAGAGAGTGGTCAAGGTTTCTCTCAGTCGTTAAGGCAAACCTAGTGCTTCTGAGCTTTTCCTTGCACTGATTTTGTCTACTATTGAGTAATAAACCTCCCCAAAACCCAGAGGCTTAAACAAGCAGCTGTATTTGGCTCACAATGCCGTGATCCAGGTAGGACCAAGCAGGAGGAGCTTATGTCTGCTTCACTTGGCATCACCGCGCACCCTCACGTGGCTCCTGGGCTGGGAAGAAGTGGCCAGTGGGGGGGGGAGGGCCGGGTGCACGGGGGATCCTCGGGCTCCTCTCCCCATCTCGGTGTGGGCGCTGCCATGTGTTCTCGCCAGCGTGGCTATTTCAGGGCAGCTGAACATCCGGGCTCCCAAGGAACTTGTCCCCAAAAAAGAGAGCCAGGCAGAAGCCGAATCGTCTTTGATGACCCAGCCTCAGGGTCCTGCAACATCACTTCTCTGGTCTTGGATTTGCCAAGGCAGTCACAGGGCCTGGTGTAGGCTGAAGGGAGGGAAAGAGGGACAGAGGCTGGGGCCCTTGGTGCAGGTGTGGCGCCAGCACCATTTGTGTTCTTTTTATGAAGACAGGTGGAAATTTTGTTTTGCTTCTATACTACTAGGAATCCCAGTTCACAGACACACACTTATTATTATAGCTATTCTTACTGCGTGGTGAGTGTGCAGTTGTGTGGGAGTGTGTGTATGGGAGTGTGTGCAGGTCTGTGTATATAAAGGTGAATATGTCTGGAATTGTGTGATTGTGTGCACATTTATGTGTCAAAGTGTGGCATGTCCGTGTGTCCCCCCGTGTCTGTGTGTGTGTATGTTTGTGTGGGTGAGCGTACATCCATGTCTGTGTGTGCTGCGTAGTTGTTTGTGTCTGTGAGTAGATGCATGTCTGTGTGTGTGTGAATGTGTGTGCTCTAGTGTGTGTGAGTGACTGGGTGTGCCCACAAACCGCCCATCGGAAGAGCTGGCTGCGGGTCTGTGTGCAGGGGCGGGCAGCTCCCGCCCTCCTTGGCGACCCCCTGGCACCCTCAGGGAGGCCATCCTTACTTCCTCTCGCGGACAAGGAGGGAAGCAGGGGTCAAGTGACTGGCTCCAGACCCCACAACAAGCCAGCGGCGGCTCCGCGAGTCGGACTGCCAGGCCCCGCGCCCCCTGCCAGGCCGGGCCGCCTCCCCGCCGCGCGCTGGCACCGCGCCCAGGCCTGGCCGTCCAGCTCTGAGAGCCCCCATTGTGGGCGACAAGTGGCTGCGTGCCATCGCCCGAGACCCCGCAGGTGACGGGTCTGTTCCGAGTGACTCCCGAGGGGACAGGAAAGGGGGCACCCCTCATTTTGTGTGGCTACAGGGCTGGAAATAACAGACATGTAAAAGGGAAAGGGAGGAAAGAGGAAACGAAAGCTAATGAGGAATAATGAAGACGTCGAGAAGGACGCACACGGAGAGCGGTGGGAGCCGAGCAAGGCGGATCAGAAGCGGAAAACACGCACACACACAAACAGCAACAGGAAACAAAGAGCGCTGGAGATCACATTTGGGTCCAGGAAACTTTTTGTTTCTTGCTTTAATTGGTGACCCTGCTTCAGAGCTGCTGGAAATGGGCACTGGCTCAAGAGACTCGAGTGTTGGTATGTAAAACAATGGCACATTGAATGGCACGGAAAGGCAGCCAAGAACGATTTTCACTCCCAGGCACAGTAGATTTCAGAGCTGCTCTTCTGGGCACAGAAGGAGGGCTCTGAAACTCTTCCAAATTGTGCTTGCAACTGGGTTCTCCATGGCAAATGCGCCTGGGCAGAGGTGGCCAGTGGTGTGGGTCCGGAACCCAGGGTGCACCAGCCGAGGGCTGTCCACACGGAGTGCGAAAATGCCCCTGGAAGTGGTGTCTCACACTCGCCAGAGCTTGTATCATTGAATGCTACCAAAAGGAGGTTATTTTTTAATAAGTTCCTGGAGGTAGAGAGTAAGACATCCCAAAAGTGAGACTCTAGAGAAAACAGACACTGAGCTTCCGCCCAGAGTGGGCCCCGCTGGTTAAGGGCAGGCTTTTCTTTCATGGGGTGGGATGTGTGCGCTGGGGGCCAAAACTGTCTCAGTTACCCAAGGCAGCAGGAGAATGGCTAGGACTGTCATGGGCTGCAGCCCTCCTCACCCTGCCTCTTCTCTACAAAACAGATATTTAAAGAATGTCAGTTTCCAGGAGCTCCAAATTATTTCCCTGCCTGGGATATCCATAGCTGGGCCCGGCTGACAGCAGAACCATGAAAATTAACCCAAATTAGAAATCTCAAAAATGAGCAGGTTGTCACCACAGGTGAAATACAAGCATGTATCTTCCTTCTCTCTTATGACTCCTTCAAAGCGATAACAAAGGAATAAAGGAATAAAAGTCTCTTCGAGCTAAGGTTAGGGAGGAAATCCACAATCGAAGGATGAGAGATATCAAAAAAAATATTTCCAGTCTGAGTGATAGAAAAATGTTGATTTCTAAGAACATACAGAGAAAACATACAAACATAGAGAACATATGGAGAAAACATACAAACATAGAGAACATATGGAGAAAACATAAAGAACATACAGAGAAAAGATACAGGATGGGAGGCTCAGTGAGGGGTTCAGGGCTGCAGACCCAGAGGTGGGCAAGAGGGAAAAGTGGGAGTGCCAGGAGGAACGTGACTAAACTTCTTTTCTCAAAACTATGGAGCCGTTCATCCTTTGCCTTCCTGCCCCTTTCTGCCTTCCTCCAGTTCTGAACACAATGAAACTAGACCATGTGCATTTACCTCTGACTTTTGGGCAGAAGAAAGACAAAAATATCAACAATGACAACTAAGCAAAGCTTTCTTCTCTAAATTGTACAAACGTCCTAGGAGTTGGGAACCAGGGTTGTTGGAGTAGATTCTGGTGACCAGAACCAAGCCTTCCTCAACACAGCATTTGAGGGCTGCTAGGGTAAAGACTGCTTTCCTGCCTCTCCCCCTTACTGTGAAACCTGTCATTCATACAGCTTTAGGTTTTCCTGCCACTGCTCCTGTTTATATCACTCTCTCCTGCTAGAATCTGCCTTGTTCTATCTTGTTCACCACTATATTATTGGGGCATGGCATACTGCTGGCTAAGACAGAGCATTCAATACTTATTTGTTGAGTGAGTGAGTGAATGAATGAATGAATGAATGATGGCACCTCCTGTCAGAGCATATTACCAGATTTTTCAACTGCAAAGCTCCCTCTCTGAATTGGAACAAGCTACACCTTGTGAGGTATTTGTTGAGACTTAGTGCTTTACTAAAGCCATTCTACTATTAATCATAACCACAAATATGTAATAAATGCCGGTACTTCCAACCTGAGGCAAAGATGTGATTGTAAGTAATTTATTTGGGACATGATCCCAAGAAACCTGGGTAGGGACATGGGGAGAAATACACAGGGAAGAGGGACGATAATTTGAGGTTGTTAATAAGAAAGTTACTGCCGAGGATGATGGGGTGGGGGGCAGGACTCAGTTCTGTTAGGGAACTTTGGGAGATGTTATGAACTATGTCTGAGTTTCCCACAGAGGGACGAGATGGTGAGAAATTTATCCGCAAGCTCCATCATTGGTTGAGGACTGTTTCCAATACATCAGCCTCTTCCCCCTCCCACCCGCACCCCACCCAGTCCCCATCTTCAGCCCTCCGTGCCCATACATACAAAAGGCTTCCCCAGCCACAGGAAGCCCCAACTGGAGACTTGGGTATGCCTGAAGAAGAGGCCATGGGTATAAATACGAAGGGGAAATATAAACAGGGCACTGACAACTTTTGCTACAGATTACTGTATGCCAGGCACCCTCAACAATAAAAGAAGCAGTAGAAAAAGCTGTTCAAACTGAACTGAACATTACCTAGAATGTAATGAACAAGAGGGATAAAGGTAAAAAGTAAGCCTGTGTAGGAGGCAGGAAAGATCAATAGGAGACTTTGTATACGAAGTGCATTAGTCAGGGTTGGTGACATTATGCTGCAGTAACAACTGGGTAAAAAGAACACAGAAGTCAAAGGGTAGGAAAAACCTGGGAGCCACAGTGGACCCGAAGCTGAATACAAGTCAGAAATGCAGTACCTCAAGCACAAAGCCTTTAGGAGTACTTGTGGGAGTTTGGAACACAGAGATCAAGGATCAATCATTTTGTTTTAAGCAGCCTTGGTGGAGCTCTAATTAGTATTGTTTCTAGGTTCAGTCTTCTCACTTTAAGGTATATGAGAATAAAATCAAAGAAATTTGGCAAAGAGGCAATGGAGAAAAGTTGAGCTTGCCTGGCATGCCCAGAAAAAGAAAGACAAATAGCTGTCTATCATCCATCTACAAGATTCTTTTGAAGGGAATCCTATCTAGATGTTGTTCCATTCAGAGGAGGGGAGGGTTAGTAGAACCCTGAGTTCTGATAGTCTGTGTCTTCAAATCCCCATGAGGCAGTCCATACCACATTGAGCACTAGTTGGTGAGTCCACTGGGTTAGTCATGGGTACATTACTGGAACAAGAATTCAGTTCAAACCTCCTTCAGCTATCCCGAAAGAGTCATAGGAATTTTCTGGAGGCTTTTCCTACCCCGTCCTCCAGATGAATTTGTTGCAGCGCCTTCCCTCCAAAAGCTCTAGTGGTAGGAGAAACATCATGCTTGGGGTGTTTTGGATATTTACTAATCTAAAGACAAGGAATAGATCAAATAGGGACATGAAAATCCCTCTGGTTATGTGATTCCATGGGCACTAAACTGAAGTGCTGCCTCAGAATCCTGCATTTTCCAGTAATGGTTTGCAGAGGAATCTCCAAACAGGTTTCTGTTCCCTTGACCCTTCTTTCAAAGCAACTTCATCTATGGACAGGTAAAAAGAATAATAATAATAATCAACTAAGTGCCAAGATAATCTCTTCTGGTTATCTTCCATTGCATATATAAACCTCTCCAAAATTTAGTGGTTTTTAAAAGCATCATTTATTTAGTTCTTGAATCTGAAAGCAGAGCTTGCCTCCTTGCTCATAGTTGGCATTCCTGCCTTCCCTTGTGCCTGTTGTTCCCCACATCAGAAAGTCCCTGCTCCAACCTCCCAGATCGAAAACCATATTAGGATTGATAATTTTAAAAAAGAGAGAGAGAGAAAATGTGCAAGAGTTTTAAAAAAGAGACTATTTCTGCCAGGGCCTCCAGCCCTGTTCCTGTCCCATAAGAAGCTCAGCCCCTTTGTCTGTACCCATCATTCCATGCAAAAGCACCACCAGCACATTGGACAAACTACCCTACAAAGTTGCTGACATCAGCCTGGCCTCCTGAGGATGCAAGTCTTTGAATAGCACAGAAAGCAAGATGCCAGGCCTGATGTGCAGGCAGAAGATGTCCTCGGCCTCTGAGCCACTGAAGGGCACCCGCATCGCTAGATGCCTGCACATGACTAGAGACAGCCATACTCCTTGAGAACCTTGTCACCCTGGGTGCTGAGGTACAGTGGTCCAGCTGTGACATCCTCACCATGCTGCAGTGGCCGTGCATCCCACTGTCCACCCAGAAGGGGGAAGCAGACGAGGAGAACCTGTTGTGCCTGGAGCAGACACTGATCTTGAACATGATTCTGGATGATGGCAGTTTCTTCACTAACCTCATCCACACCAAGTACCTGTTAGGCACCGGAAGCATCTCCAAGGAGACCACAACTGGGGTCCACAACCTGTACAAGATGATGGCCAAACAAGATCCTGAAAGTATATGCCATCAACATCAATGACTCCATCACCAAGAGCAAGTTTGATAATATCTGAGGCTGCCACAAGTCCCTCATAGATGGCATTAAGGGGCCACAGATATGATGATTGCAGGCAAAGTGGTGGTGGCAGGCTATGGTGACGTGGGCAAGGGTTGTACTGAAGCCCTCAGGGGCTTCAGGGCCCATGTCATCATCACTGTCATCACGTTAGATCTACTCTATCAATACACTGCAAACTACCATGGAGAGCTCTGAGATGGCCATGGTGGTCTTTAAAACAAGATCTTTGTCACCACCGCAGGCTATATTGACAGCATCCTTGGCCAGCACTTTGAGCAAAATGAAGGATGATGTCATTGCATATAATATTAGACACTTTGACATGGAGATTATATCAAGTGACTCAATGAGAACATTGTAGAGAAGGTAAACATCAAGCCCCAGGTGGACCACTACTGGCTGAGGGCCAGCTGGTCAACCCGAGCTGTGCCATGGGCCACCTAGCTTTGTGATGAGCAACTCTTTCACCAACCAGCTGCTGGCACAGACTGAGCTATGGACCTACCTGAACAAGCACACCACTGGGGTCCACTTCCTACCCAAGAAGCTGGATGAAGCAGAAGCCAAAGCCCAACTAGCCAATTTGAATGTGAAGCTAATCAGGCTTCCTGAGAAGCAGACACTGTACCTGGGCATGTTCCATGACAGCACCTTCAAGCCTGGTCACCACCTCTACTGAGAGCCAGTCCTACCCTTTGCCTTCCAGCTGGCATCCTTGCCCAGGCCCTACCTCTCCCAAGAAGAAATGGCACCAACTTTGAAATTGATGTGTCAGTGACCCTCCATTGACTCCCTGAGCTGATTGTCCAATCTTTGGCCTCTGCTGCATCCTTCATACTATTTCAAATATGGCAAGGGGCAGTGAGAAACCCTCAGGCCCTGATTATAATAGAGGCACAAGGGAGACACCGCAGGGAATCATGAGCAGGGGTCTTGGAACTGCTCACTTAGTTAGTCCTTGGACAGGAAGTTAGCAGCAGTGGCCACAAAGCCCATGCATTTTACCATCTAGGTCTTCACCCAGCCTTATGGATTTTACATCATGTGCTTGGTTTACAGGTTCCCTGCTTCTTCAGCCCATGATAGATGAGGAAAAGCAGGCTTGAAGTACAGGAAAGAACTTTTGAAGTTTGGATGCTCCTAAAAACCTGGCTTAGTGGTGAGTATTCTCTTTAACCACAGGATAATGAAGTCGGTAGTTTGAGTCCCCATTTACCGGGGTTAAAATGGGGGACAAGAGAAGTGATAGCCAGGGGTTGAGAGGGGCCAGAAAAATGTAAAAGCAGGCAAAGAACTGCCACCATTTTGTAACATGGTAGGTCTTATCACACCCCTGGGTCAAAAAAAGATTAATTGGGTTTATAATATGTTAAAAGGGAGCAGGAAGGTGGATAAATAAAAATTTGGGTGCCTAAAAAACAAGAGAAACTATTGTCAACTCTGGCATGAAAGGAAATGGGACTTTCGCATATGGTATGGCTTGGCTGCTGTAATACTTACTGAGAGTCACAATTATGCACACATTTCATATTGACTATGGTGGATGAAGGGAGGGGGGGTGGTGTGCTGGTTTAAAAGGATGTATGTCCCCTAGAAAAGCCATGTTTTAATCTAAATCCCATTTCATAAAGGCAGAATAATCCCTATTCAATACTGTATGTTTGAAACTGTAATCAGATGTTCTTCATGGGGATGTGATATAATCAAGAGTGGTTGTTAAACTGAATTAGGTGACAACATGTCTCCACCCATTTGGGCAGATCCTGACAAGTTTCTGGAGTCCTATAAAAGAGGAAACATTTTGAAGGATGAAGGAGATTTGTAGAGAGCAGAGAATGCTGCAGCACCACAAAGCAGAGTCCACCAGCCAGAGACTTTTGGAGATGAAGAACGAACATGTCTCCCAGGGAGCGTCATGAAACAGGAAGCCAGAAGAAGAAGCTAGCAGATGATGCTGTGTTCACCATGTGCCTTTCCAGATGAGAGAGAAACTTTGACTGTGTTCGCCATGTGCCCTTTCCACTTGAGAAAGAAACCCTGACCTTCTTCGTCCTTCCTGAACCAAGGTATCTTTCCCTGGATGCCTTAGATTGGACATTTCTATGGACTTGCTTTAATTGGGACATTTTCTCAGCCTTAGAACTGTGAACTACCAATTTATTAAATTCCCCTTTTTAAAAGCCATTCTGTTTCTGGCATATTGCATTCCGGCAGCTCACAAACTAGAACAGATGGTGATGGTTGGGTTCAGGTATCAACTTGGCCAGGTGATGATGCCCAATTGTCTGGTCAGGCAAGCACTGGCCTAACCTTTATGACAAGGATATTTCGTGGCTGGTTGATAAATCCAAGGTTGGTTTATTAAGTCATCAGTCAGTTGATTGCATCTGTGATTGATTACATCTCCAATCAATTAAGGGTGTGTCTTCCACAAATGAGAGAATCCAACCAGTTGGATTTGATCCAATCAGTTGAAGACTTTTAAGGGAAAAGAGAGAATTTTCACTGCTCTTCAGCCAGCCAACCTTTCCTGCAGAATTCTTGGAGACCCTTCATTGGAGTTGCCAGCCTCGCAGCATGCCCTATGGATTTCGGACTCTTGCATCCTCACATTTGCATGAGACACATTTATAAATCTTATATTTACAGATATCTCCTGTTGGTTCTGTTTCTTTACAGAACCTTGACTAATATAGGGGTATGTGTGAAAGTACTAGTATGTGAATACTAAATCCTCACCTTTCATAGCAGAAAGTCAATGTATAATATCAAAAACTGATAAATTAAAAAAAAACAATAAAACCATTTAGCTTGAACGTTGTAATAAATACCAAACAGTTCAAAGAGTTCTAAGTTGTTCCTTCCTAACAAAGGTAGTAGGTGCTGATGGGGTAGAATATTTACTGTCTTCCTACCAGTGTCATGTAATTATATGATTTTTAAAAACAATATAATTACCTGTGTAACTTTGTACATGTGTAAAATGTGTATATTTTAAAAAAAAAACATGGGCAAAGAGAAAAACCAGGAGTGGCAAATCATAGGACAAACCTAAGATTTCATTGGGAGGAAAAAAAAAAAAAAAGATGAGGGACAAAAGGGTAACTGAGGGTTTGAGGACTTGTTTATTTCAAATGATTAAAAAAAGAAAAGAAAAAGACCTTCAGGCAGTATAAGATAAAGGGAAAAGCAAGGGAATTCACATAAGGAAGTAAAGTTCCAGTCTCACACTTACAGCGTGACCTCAGTCAAACCATACGCCTCCCTGCAGTTTCCTTCTCACAAAATGAAATCCCTGTCATCCTAGATCTGTTCTTTAATAGGAATATATACTTGATAAATTACATATAATAGATAAAAATAAAATATTATACAACAGCACTTTTAAAAAGGTTAAATTACATTACAAATATGTGCTTATTTAAACCTTGTGCAAATGTAATGATTCTGAGACATGTCTAGAAGGTTAGAAGGGAAATGTTATTCTTCATGAAAGAGAAACACTCTAGTGCAACAACAAATCTGGGGGCGCGAGCATCTAACCACATATGCCTTGAAAAAAAAACAGGACAGGCAAAAGTCCCAGGTTGCTGACCTGCACGTCTCGGCTCCTGGGGAAGTGTGGGGCTCTTGCAAGGGGGTCTTCCCCACTCGTGCACCACCATTACCTGAGACCCAGTGAAAACCCCGCTTCCACCACGTGCATATGCAACTATGTTCCAAATGCATGTAAATTGGTTGTGATAAATAAAATACAATTAGTAAATTAGTAAAAATCAAACAAACAATGTACATGGGTGAAATAAAAATTAAATTTTAAAAATAAAAGAAATAGAGGTACATGTAAAATAGAAGAGGAAGCTTTTTCTGAAACTCTTACTCTGAAAGAACCAATGAATTAACTATTCGATATTTGTTCCTTCGTCCTCTTTTCTACACTCAATTAACACAGAGCCACAGTAAACCAGATTGTGAAAACCCACTCTTCTCAAAGAACAATCTCTCTTGGATATCTCTCCAAATCAATACATGTGGACAATTTCAAAAGCATTGTTCAGAGGAAAATATCAATGACTGCCTAGCAGGGCTGTTTTGAGAATTAAATGCTTATGAGACCCCGAATATGGAATCACTATGTAAATTATAAAGCAAGATAAGTACTGCTGGCTATAGCTATAATTATGGTTAAAAATATAGAAATCTGATCTAAAGCTGAAGTCCTTGATTAAGCAGTGAACTCCATGATGAACATATCCTTCATACCCAAAGATCCCAAAAATCACAGCCAGCGCTGCTGGGTTTTCAGGAGTACACCTGAATTCAAGTGCCCAATGTATTATTTAAAACAAGGAGAAGCAGCCTAACAGATGTTCTAGATAATGGCTGTTTGTCATAGGTATTATCTGCTTTGACTGGAACATGTACTCATGTTTATAGAAACCCCTCTTAGGTTCCACGCATTGCATAATGATGGAAATGATTCTTTAAAATGCAGCTGCTGGAGCACATTTTTTCCAACTGAGAATCTAGTGTGGGCAGAACACAGCTTGAAGCTGACAAGCCAGCTGGACGCCTATTATGTGGTGCCAAGGGAAGGCTGCAATCTGCTCTGGCCCCTGTTAGCTGTTACTAAAGCCCTGTGAGCCTCAGTTTCCTAATCCCTAAAATGGTAATAATACAACTTTCTTTCCAGATTTGTTATGCACTAAGAGATAACAGCATAATGTACCCACCATTATCAGAGTATCATACAATACTAACTTGAATCTATTATTGCTTTTTTTATATTTATGTAAATGAGATACTAGGAGACAACTTCTTTGTTTTTTATGCATCCTGTTCATTTAAGCTAAAGCAATGAAGAGAGTTAATTCCTAGACTCTTTAAACTGATTTTGAATTTGTCTAGTCTTGAATTCACATGTGTAGTTAACATATTTTGATTGATAGAAACCAAAACGTATAAAAAGCAGAACACATATTTTGGTGTTTGACCTAGATTTGAGTTCAAGCTCTGTAAATTTAGAAACAAGAGGGCTTGGGCAAATGACTAAGAGCCTGAAGCTCAGTTTCCTCCTCTGTAAAATGGGGGTAATAATATACATCTCAGAGCATTGCCATAGAGACAAAAGGGGAGCATTGTAAATGATCCATACAACTTAGCTATTTTTATTACACAACTTCCATCGATTAGCTATTTTCATTAAACAACCTCCATTCACTTAATATCTCTCTGAAACAAAGAGCTGTCACTGAATGAATTTCCCAAATGGAAACATACTCACAGACTAGTAGATATCAGTTTTAAAAGCTGGCATGCCTTTATAATCAGAGTAACAGAGGTTTCACATCACCATCAGTGTGCTGATGCATTATATTCCACAGGTACAAAAGACTGCATGTCACATGCTTTTGTGACTTCAATGGGTTTGAAGTCAAAAGAATTCTGGTGACATTGTTTATGCTAACTAAATTAACCGAAAACAAAAGAAGTAAGAAAGAATAACGGAAATAGAACTTTGCCAATGGAATCTAGCGTTGGCTCTGCTCTCATTCATTGAATGACCTTGGACAAGTTCAGTTCTTTGTTTCTTTACTTGTAAAATGAAATAATGCTACCATTTAACATTTTTTGGAGGTGCTAGCCAATGCAGTAAGATGCGGAGAAGTTAAAGGCACAAAGATGTTACAGGATTGGTCAACATTGTGATTATTTGTAAACAACATGATTATCTGGGTAGAAAATTCTAGAAGATGTGCAGAAAGACTATTAGGTTTAATCAAAGAGTTCAAGATTTTTGGATATAAGATAAACACACAAAAATTTAATAATCTTCCTTTATACTAAGAATGACCAATTAGTAATTGGGAAAGAAAAAATCTTTTTTTATAATAGTGGAAACACTGTAAGGTACTCGGGAATAAATTTAACAAAAGATGTGTGCAGCCCTCCTGGGGGAAATTACAAAGCATTATTAAAAAACCTGAAATGAGATTGAGAAAATATCAAAAGATGAAGCATGTCCCTGTTTGAAAAGACATGATTATAATGAGAATGATCCTTCCTAAAGTTAATCTATATTGACAGAATTTCAATCAAGATCCAAACCAAATTTTTTGGAATTTGGTACACTGAGTCTACAATTCACAAAAACATCAGAGGTGGTTTTGTCCTCCAGGGGACATTTGACAATGTCTTGAATTGAAGTGGTAGAGACCAGAGATTACAGTCCCTACCACAAAAATAATCCTACCCAAGTGTCAATAGAGTCAAAGTTGAGAAACCTTGATTTAGAAGAGGAAAGCTTCTGGAATAGGCAAGACAAATTTGAAAAAGATCACAGAGGGAGGGCTACCTTTCTAGATATCAGGACTTAATATAAAATTTTAGTGATTAAAATCATTTGTGGTGATAGAAACAATTTCAGCTTGCTACAGGTGCCAGAATGCAATATACCAGAAATGGGTTGGCTTTTTCAATGGGGATTTATTACAAATTTACAGTTTTAAGCCCATGAAAATGTCCAAGTTAAGGCATTAAGAGGAAGATACCCTCTCTGAAGAAAAGTTGCTGGCATCTGGGGTTCCTCAGTCACATGGGAAGGCATATGGCGACATCTGCTGGTCCTTCTCTCCTGGGGGTTCTGATTTCAATGGCTTTCTCTCTCAGCTCCTATAGGTCTGTGCTTGTTTCTCCTGAGGCATTTCTCTCTAAACTCTTGGAGCTTTTTCTGTTTTTTATGTTTTTCACAAAGGACTCCAATAAAGAATTAAAAGCCACCTTGAATGGGGTGGGTCACATCTCAATTGAAATAACCTCACCAAAGGGCCACACCCACAATAGTTCTGCCCCCACAAGAATGGATTAAAAGAACATGGTCTTTTCTGGGGTACATAACAGATTCAGGCCAGCACACACACATTTATGAATATCAAAGAATAAAAAGTCAAAGTCACACGTATGTGGAAAATGGCAGAAAGAGCATGATAAGTCCACAGGGAAAGGAAGGATGAAAAAAATATGAAAAAATAAAATAGAATTAGATTTTTTATTCACATTATATGCAAAAGTAAATTTCAGGTGGACATAAGGCCTTTAAAAATCTTCAACTCAATATAAGAGACAACCACTTCAGAAAAGATGAAGGTTATTTAAAAACAGAAAATACAAAGGATAAAGAGTCATAAATTTGATTAGTTCAAAAATTTTTAACGGATAGGTTTCAAGATACAACAAGCAAATATAAAAGCAAGCATGATATATGGAGGAAATGCCACCCCCACACACACCTATTCAGTATATATAAAAGAAACTTAAGTGCTTATGAATTTATAATAAAAGGAAAATGCAGAGGTTAAATTAGGTGATCACTAAAATTCTGCTTTTCTTAATAGTCCACGATAGAAGTGACAATTACCTTAATAAGATTTCAATTATGCATATATGCATTTTCTTGGCTATCATAGCATACTTTCCTTTCTGAAATGAAAATGAAAAGCCTCCGATGGCCCCCCAAAGATCTAGCTTCCCCTTTTTAGAAAAGGATGCTATAAAATTGTCACTTTTCATGGGCTTATTTAGATGTTCAGTATTCATATCATTGGGCATTACTTGATATTACTTTTTTTTTTTCACAAGCCTTGGCAAGTTACCTTCAATTTATTTAAGTTGTAAGTGCTCTCTAGTCATTTGGTACAGCATACAGTGAATTTAACTGAACAATATGGTGGAAGGGAAGGGCAATATTAGAATTCTTTGCAATTTGGTTTGAGTTCTAATATATAGTGTATATAAGTCCATGAGCTGTGACATGTCAGTTGCCCATCCTTGATATTTGAAAGTCCCTTCCATCTCTGCCATTTGACTGTCCCACCAATAAATGAAACATAATCCACACCAATCAAGAAAATAAGACAATATCCCATACCTCCTGAGTTTTCTGGACATGACATAGGAATATTAAATTGGGTTCCTTTAAAAATTGGGTCTTCCTTGTAAGAAGCCTAAAATTCCATTGAACCACCTTAATCCTAAGAATCAGAAATTTAAAGGTAGGCAGAGTTTCAGAGTTTAACCAGTATACCTGCTCACCAGTGTAAGTAACTTCCTAATACATCCCACCCCAACCACATTCCAATAACCTTGGCATCTTCCCAGAGTGAATGAATTGAAAGTCAGACAACAGGACATAGTTCAGTTCACTGGTAAAAAGTAGGGGTTTGGAAGCCAGACTGTCATAACTGTGTGAATTTGGGCAAGTCACTTAACCTCTCTGTGCTTCCTTCATCACATCAACTGCAAAAGACAATTTTTAAAGGACATCTTTCACAGCCAATGGAAAGATAGATAAGCTAATATCCAGGTAAAATCTTAGAACAGAGCCCAGCCCACAGCCAGGACACTGAATGCTGACAGCTATTGATGTCATTCTCTTCCTAAAGAATGTTACATGTACTGCTCACCCAAAGGATTTCCCAGATTGGAAGAAATAGTCCATTTTCAGTTATCCATACTAATGGAAATGAGCCATCTCATTTGAGCTCCCAAAGTATGGACAATCTAAAAATGTACTGTTTAAAACTGTAGCTGTTAGTTGCCTAAGGATATTTAAATTTAAATGAGTGAAAATTAAATAAAATTTAAAATTCAGTTTCTTGGTTGCACTGAAGCCACAGACCACATGCTCAATGCCACATGTGACTAGTGGCTGCCATATCGGGAAGCTCAGCTGATGAAACATTTCCCCATCACAGTATGCTTGATCGGACAGAGCTGCTCTGAAAACCACATGTGAACATCGCTCCTTCTTACATGCATGTGACCACAGACTATGTTTTTTCTAAGGACAGGTAGGTAGGGTGTTAGGTAGGAATGTCCCAGAGTGTGCTGGTAGCAGGAAGGAATCTCCTTCAGGTTACCATTTCACAGCCTGCAGCATGCATTTCTAAACAATTCCCCTTGGTTTTTTCTTCATTTAAAAAATATTTTATTTAACATTTTTACAAGTCACTTCTGTGAAGAGAAAACTCCAGTTTAAGACACTGTGATAACTCATTATTCTCAATTAAGACGCCGTCCAGGTAGCCACCATGTTTCCCTGGAGGGGGTTGTGGAACTTGGCGACACACACAAGAATCTCTGAGGCCACAGTTGTTTCAAATCCAGTGTGTGGTGGCTCAGTAAGACGTCCTTATTTGGCTTTTCTATTACTGTTATCACCATGGATCAAAACAGACAGATACATTTTCTGGTTTCCCTCTAACAATAATAAAAAGAAACAGTTTATAAAATCAGATTATATGAAAAATTACCTAATGATAATAATTTATAAGCTCATTGTGGAATAATGATGTATTCAAGAGCTGTCGTTGTATGATGAGAGAAAGGTAATATGAAAGAGTTTCTCTGTGAAGAATGACTACAGATGAATTGCACTGAGATACAATTCTCTGATAAGAGACAATAAGAACCTCTAGAACACTTAATAAAAGACTACTCAGGGTGAATTGAGGATTGCAATGAAAGCCCATAAATTAAAAAGTTTCCATATGACTTCTGATAGAAGACATACCAAGGTGAAATAAAGAATTGTTGAAATCAACTGATACCCTGCCTATAGCACAGTATGTCATGAAGGGGAAATTTCTAGAAAACTACCTAAAATATAATTTCTTAAGCCTGAATTTCAACTACATCTACTTGGAATTCTTTTCCCAGTGAAAACAAATTTTTTAAAAAGAGAAGTAAAGTTTCAATGGTACTCAAACTAACTGTATCCCTTCACATGTCAAGCCCTGGGGAAAACAGGGTCTAGAATATAAATACATCTTTTTAATTTATTGGAAGTGGACATTTTCAACAAGCTCACAGTTTTTACAGATGAAAACAGCAGCACCCAACTGAGAGAACCAGAGTACAGGGAGGTTAAGCAAGCTTGTCCATGGCCACGTGCTTAGTGAGTGGTGAAGCTGCAGTTCACCCAGGCAGGCGGACTGCAAATGGTGCATTTGCGAACTCAACAGTCACCAAAATGCACTGCACTGGTACACTGCCCTGCTATCCGGGCACCAACACAAGCAAGGAGAAGCCAGACATTCCCACGTGGAAATCTCCAGACACGTCAAGTTTAAAACAAAAATAGGAGAAAGGAAGTTGCAGAATCACATATGTGATCAAACACTGAATTAAATAAATCCTAAAAGCAAGACTTTTCTACATGCATATTTGTGCACGTACATGCATAGAAAACATTTACACCAAACTCTAGCAGCAGGTACCTGGGGGAAGGATCATGTGATTGGAACACAGGAGAGATTGAAGTGGGATTTTTGCCTTTTTCTGTATATACTGTTTTATTGTCTGATTTATTTACAAGGGTAATATAGTCTTGGATTACTTGTGAACTAAATGAACAAATAAACAACTTATGTGTGTGTATATAACACACATAGACAGACCCACAAATAGAGTTATTTATGTGTCCGAACAAAAATGGCAAAATCTTTCAAAATATTACCAATTTGGGTAAAAAATAAATAAATAAAAATAAATAAATGCTTTTCTATTGCTTTCTGGAATGTAGAATAACTCCGTCAAGTTATTTATCTTTTATTTTTTTTCCTACAAAGGGAAGGTTGAGGTAGTACACAAAGCACGGATTAGGAAGTGGTTTGGGTTTGAATCTTGTCCTAATCATATACTACTCTTGCCTCATCCATGTCCATATCTGTAAAATAGGGGTTGCTGATTGTGCCACTGCCCAAGAGACTTCTGGCATTGGGTCTTTAGAGTCCTGGGTGCAAAAGGCAGCAACAGGAGCATTTCCTGAAACAGTGTGGTTAGGTTCGAGCATTCCACTACGGCTGTGAATAGATCCCAATCTATTGACCCAATCTATGTTTAAGAAACCTCTACATTGGAGTTCTTCAACTTCAGCTCTATTGACAATTTGAGCCAGATAACTCTGTTAAGGGGTCATCCTGTGTATTATAAGAACTTTAGCAGCATCCTTCACCTCTACCAATTAGATGTCAATGTCACTCCTCCCTTCATGCAATAATCAAAAATATTCCAGACAGTGTTAAATGTCTCCTGGGAGGCAGAATCATCCCAGGTTGAGAGCCATTGCCCTTAATTATTATACTGGCTAATGAATATAAGTTTGGTTCAAAGGAGAAGAACATGGTGCCATGGGAGCTCAAATCTCAACTGTAGGAAACACAAACCATTGATAAGTATTTTAAGCAAGAGTTATTTAATTGGGGGACTTGAGTGTTTACAGAATCCTTGTTGGGGCTGGAGAGTAAGTTCTAGGCTAGTCCCTCAGAAGGGAAATCAGAGCAACACCATAGAAACATTCCACAGGAAAACTCGGCTATGGAGCAATCAAGACAACCAGGAATCAGGAGGCTAAGACGAGAGCTTGCAGCTACTGGAACACCCTGCCTTGACTGTAACCAAGGACAAGGAAACTGACATTAGCCCAACTGTTGGTCCCAGCCATGCCACGCCAGATAGAGGCACACTGGCAAACTCATGAACATCTTGTGTTCTGCCTCTCAACACTACAAAAGCAGAGCCCAAATGTGGAATGGGTCCATGGAAAAGTCCAACAGCTCCACATTCACTTGCCTTCCAAGCCATGCACAAGCACATCCTAGTGATGCCCAGAACCAGCTTCAAGGAAGTCTAGGAAATGTTCTGTGTTCTGGCTTCAGTAGTACCAAGGAAACCCCCAAGAATGCTGAGCAGGCCCATCTACCAGGAACATTTAGCTTAGAATAGGGAGGCATGAGCTCCCCAGGAGTCCCAATAGGTCTCTCTGAGAAAAGAATGCTTGGGATGAGATCTGAAAGCTGAGGATGCATTATTTCAGCAAAGCCTTCCGAAAAGAGCAATAAGGGTGAAATGCTAGCAAGTGACAAACTAATGAGGGACACACAGTGCATGGCAAAGACAGTGAGGAGAGGCAGAATGTATATAAAGCAAGAAGTGGACCTGGTGCAGTCCGTGTAACCATAACTGTCAGTTCCCACCTATTCCCTTCAGCATTCTGCTTGCACATCAAAGGTTGCTTCCTGCAAACACAGGGATTCTCTGACTACAGAAGCATGCAGGGAAAGCCAGAAGTCATGGAGAAGCAGCCCTCAACCAAGCATGGATGGGGAATTGGAGTATAGAGACCTCAGCTTCCTTGTTCTATTTTTGCATGTTCTACTCCAGCTCCCACAGTTCCCCAGAACAATTGAGCTCCAGTTGCCCATGGTACTAACTCAATACTTTTTTTTTTCACTCTACTAAACTTATTTTAACATTTGCTCCCCCTATTATTATTTTTATTCCATATGTTTTACTCATCTGTTGGTAAGGTAGATAAAAGCATCAGACACAAGGTTTTCACAATCACACAGTCACATTGTGAAAGCTCTGTCATTATACAATCACCTTCAAGAAACATAGCTACTGGAACACAGCTCTACATTTTCAGGCAGTTGCCTCCAGCCTCTCTACTACATCTTGAGTAACAAGGAGATATCTATTTAATGCAGAAGAATAACATCCAGGATAACCTCTCGACTATGTTTAGACTCTCTCAACCATTGACACTTTATTTTGTCTCATTTCGCTCTTCCCTCTTTGGGTCGAGAAGGTTTGCTCAATCCCTTGATGCTGAGTCCCAGTTCATTCTAGGATTTCTGTCTCACGTTGCCATGAAGGTCAACACCCCTGGGAGTCATGTCCCACGTAGACGGGGGAGGGTGGTGAGTTTGCTTGTTGTGTTGGCTGGAGAGAGAGGCCACATCTGATCAACAAAAGAGGTTCTCTTAGGGGTGACTCTTAGGCCTAATTTTAAGAAGGCTTGACCTATCCTTTGTAGAGTTAAGTTTCATATGAACATACCCCAAGATTGGGGACTCAGTTTATTGCTTTGGTTGTCCCCACTGCTTGTGAGAATATCAAGAATTCTCTAATTGGGGAGGTTGAATTTTCCCCCTTTCTCACTATTCCCCCAAGGGGACTTTGCAAATACTTTTTTTACTCACTGGCTAACTCAATTCTTGATTGGCTGCCTTCCCCTCCCTGTCTCACTTCCCCACATCCCTAAACATGTTTACTGGGATTGTCACTCAAATCCTTGTCTCAGGGTCTACTTCTGGGAAATCCCAACTCAAACATGCTGAAACAGAAGTTCTTCTCTTATCCCTCCTACTCGGGGGTTCTAAGTCAATGTGAACTGATTGCCGCCAGCAGTTCTGACAGAGGGAGAGAGGTGTCTGAATGAGCTCAACCAGAACTGGCTTTGAAGTCAAGACTTTGCATCCGCAGGACTCAGAGAATGATATATGAACACCGCTGACTTGAGAGGTACCTTACTTTGGAAGTCTGGCTTCCTGGGACTCAAAAGATGCAGCTCTTTATTTTCTCAGATCTACACTTGGAAAAAGACTTGCTCATTTAACAGAAGAATTCATATTCTGGGCCAGTCATTGGACCTTTGGAAAAGCTCTCAGAGATTGGAAGGGTTCTCAGCCCAGTTCCTAACTATCACACAAATCCAGTTAACCTGCTCTGATTTGGACATTTCCAAGATACTCTATGCATGTGTTAGATATCACTGTTCAAATGTGTAGATCGTTTCCTTACTTGGAAATATAATCATCAAATCTTGGTGGCTCAGTGTAGAAAATAGACATAAGTGGCTTGGAGGACTTCATGGCCTTTTTTTTTCTCTCTCTTTTTTTTGCATAGGCAGGCACCAGGAATCAAATCCGGGTCATGTCAGGCAAGAACTCTGCCGGCTGAGCCACCATGACCCACCCCTTCTGGTCTTTTTACAGGGCTGCTCATCCTGCAAATTCCATTCCATCTAGAGTTGAAGAAAGGACGCTTTCCCAAGTCCATAAAGCAACAATAATAAACTGGTTTACAGGACGTCAATATGCAGCACTGTAAAGGAAAAACCCAAACTCTCTACTCCAAAACAACCTTCTCATAGGGACAGCACCACTATAATAATAGAAGAGCAAATGTTTAAGTCTTTATTCTAAATTCCAGAGTCTTGTATGTCCCCTAATGTGACAATCCCACCCAAGTCATTATCAATTGCTCTAAATCCCAGGAGTCTTTTCCCTAGAGGGTTTTTTATCATTGTTTGGAGTTATAGCTTAACACATAAGAATTGTTAGCAGTGGAGAAGAGTGTGGAAGATGATTGAAACTAAGTGGGCATATTTGTTCAACATCCGTAACTGACCTATTCAATTCCCGTGGAAGTTTGCTGAGTCACTGTAAAACCCTCTTCCTAAACCATGCCTCTCTTTTAATTTGGATGGTTGCCTTGTCTATGAATACATAACAATTATTTATTGGGAGCTTACTATCTGCCATGTTCTGTGCTAAGTGCTTTATTTCATTATCTCACTTACTCATTTCAACGCCCAAATGAAGCAGGAATCACCTTTAGGAATGGGCCAATCCAGTATTTAGGGCACTAGCAAGAGGGAAGAAGTGGGGACAGAAAAATATCCTTATTTTTCCACTTTGCTAACTTTAGTATCGAGTACTTGCCATCATAAAATGTCAAAATAAATTAGTTTACCTTTGTCATTTAATTTTGTACCATTTTGAAATATAAGTGGTGTTTGGAGTTCTCTGCAGAGGCTCAAGACAACACACCACAAGCTTGCCAGTGTTCTGGGACTCTGAACGTCTTAATCCTGTCCAGGCACAATTATTCTTTACTTTGTACAGATGACAAAAGTGAGGGCAAGGGAAGTTAAATCACTTTCCACTGTCACATAGTTGGGACATAATTCTGTGCTCTTAAACACAGGAGACCTGAGTGTCTTCCATCTCTCAGAGGAGGAGAGCAGTGCAGACATGGGTGACTCCATGTTACCCTGTGTTCACTTGAGCTAAAATTCAAAGAGATATGCAGAAAGTCTGATATGGAATATTTTAAATGCATTTTTTGCCACTGCACACACACTAGAAGGCTTTAAATTTAAGACTGACGATACCAAATGACAGCAAGGATGTGGAGCAACTGAAACTCTGATGTATTGTGAATGGGAATGCAAAATGGCATGGCCACTGTGGAAAACAGTTTGGCAGTTTATTATAAATTTAAACATATTAAAAATATGACCTACCAATCCCACTCATAAGAATTTGCCCAGGAGAATGGAAAACATATGTTCACACAAAAACATGCACATAAATGCTATAGCAACATTATTCGTATTTTTTCCCAAGCTGGAAACAACCCAAATGTCTGTTAACAAGCAAAATGATAAACAAGCTGTGACTATCCTTACAACAAAATACTATTCAGTAATAAAAAGAAAGGAACTATTGATACATACAACAAAATGGATAAGTCTTCAAAACAGTGTGTTAAATGAACAAGCCAAACACCTACACACACATACACACACTAAACACAAAGTAAATATGATATGATTCCACATCCCATGAAATTCTAGAATTAAACAGTGTCACAGAAGGCATGTCAGTGGTCCATGGGCTGGAAGTGGAAGAAGGGATTGACCACTAAACAGCATGGAAGAGCTGGGGGATGGTGCAAATGTCCCATATATCAATGGCAATGGTGGTTACACGATTATATGCATTTCCCAAACTAATCAAAATATAAACCAAGGGCAGGCCACAGTGGTTCAGCAGGCAGAGTTCTCG
This sequence comes from Myrmecophaga tridactyla, assembly GCA_004026745.1. Classification (NCBI taxonomy): domain Eukaryota; kingdom Metazoa; phylum Chordata; class Mammalia; order Pilosa; family Myrmecophagidae; genus Myrmecophaga; species Myrmecophaga tridactyla. The sequence continues at coordinate 12,351 of PVIY010002779.1, read as the reverse complement.
CCTGCCATGCCAGAGACCCGGGTTCAATTCCCAGTGCTGGCCCAGGCAAAAAATATACATATAAACCAAACATCCACAGCGTTCTCTTTACCCTGAGTTGAACCCCAGATCTTTTGTTATGGCCTCAAGGAAACACTTTATGCACTCATTTCCGTGTGGGTTGTCTAGTCCTCTGTGCCTATTTTTTCATATCTCTGTGTGATTATCAACTCTATAAAAGCAAAGATTGTTTCTTATTTTGCTTATCATTATATCTTCAGCATCTAGCACAAACTCTTGGCATTGTACAGATTTGTTAAATAAATGTGGATGGGTGGATGGGTGGATGGGTGGGTAGATGGATGGCTAAATAAGCAAAGTCAAACTAGAAGAGAAGGTTAGTGTTCCGGTTTGAAAGTATTATGTACCCCCAAAAAGCCATGTTTTAATCCTGATCCAATCTTGTGGGAGCAGCCATTTCTTTTCATCCTGATTCAGTATTGTAGAGCAGAAACTTTTGATTAGATTATCTCCACAGAGATGTGATGCACCATTTGATTACATGGACCTTTGATTATATGGACATGTGACCCCTCCCATTCTAGGTGGGTCTTTATTAGTTTACCAGAGTCTTTGAAAGGGGGAACAAATGGGAGAAACCTCAGAAATGACAGAGGCGACAGAAACTTCAGAGCAGAGTTGACACAAATGCCAATATTTGGAAAACAGAGACACGGATATTTGGAGAGGCTTGGAGCCCAGCAGATGTTATCACCGAGATGTTAAGGAAGTCAGAATCTGGGAAGAGCCTAGGAAAGCCAAGAGATGAAAGCCAGCCCCAGAGAAGTAAAGCGAGGGACCCCCACAGGAACAGAGACTGAAAGCAATGGAGCCCAGGAGCAAGGGACTAATAGATCCCAGCCACGTGACTACCCAGCAGACAGAGATGCTCCTCACCCATCGGCCCTCCTTGAATTAAGGTATCTTTCCATGGATGCCTTAATTTAGACATTTTTATAGGCTTAGGACTGTAAGTGTGTAACTTACTAAATTTCCCTTTTTAAAAGTTGTTCCAGTACTGATATATCACATTCTGGCAGCTTACAAACTAGTACAGTAAGGTAGGATTCTTTAGATGTTTCCCAATTCTGATGGATTGGTTGGACCCTCCAGCCTCTCCCCCTGAGGCTTCTGACCTCCACACATAGCTCTTCTTGTTCCTAAAGGTGAAGAACAAAACAAAGTGTGTCAATCCTCTTGGGTACATCTGTGAAGCGCTACACGTTGTTCTGTCAATTGCTGCTGTAGCAGGCAGACCTCTCCCCGCCTACTTCTTCTGGTTCGGCTGCTCCTCTGTGGAAAATCCACCATTCAGGAATGGGTGAAACTGCAGGCAGGCAAGACAAGACACCTGGGATAGGGACCCTCCCTTAAGGGTTCATATGCTTCTGTAACCCAGCTTTGTGCCCTTCTCAACTTAAACCAGCCAATCGTTTACCTTGTCTTTAACATGTCATCCTGTCTATAAAAACTGATGTTAACCTTTGGTGCGTGGCTCAGACTTTCAGAGACTACTCGGCTGAGCCCTATGGCCACAGAAAATAAAACCTACTTCCTGAAACTTTGGAGCCTCGGCCTGATTTGTTCTATTTATATATAACATTCCAGGAGGCTTAAATCCTTGCCCCTTTTTTCACCCAACATTTCTGGGGGCTCATCTGGGATATGAGGCGGGTGTATTAGCACCTCCCTCGCCCGCAGCAGCACCGGACTGGAGGCCCGACCGAATCCAGTGCTGGCAGCGAGGCTTTCCCCGTCTCTCGGATTCCTCACCTCCCTGGCCGGGGCACTCGTCACCACTGGAGCGGCAATGGATCTGGGACAGTTTCCAGAACCAGGTTTCTGGGAGCACCACCCGTCTGACTGGTAAGCACCCGGGTGCGTCCGTTTCAGCCCACTCATAAAAGGCTACGGGGAGCTGAGTGGAAGGGGGGCCTGATCACCTCCCACAGACTCTCCGAGTACCGGTCTTCAGCTGGAGGACCAGGGGAAACGGAAGTCTTCAGGTTCGGCTCTGGGAAGGGCAGTGCGGAGGGATGTTGGAGTTTGTGGCATCGTGTGAACGAGAGGAAGTCCTGGGCCAGGCACCAGGCCGTGAGTGAGTTCGGATTCTGCAGGTTCGCGGCAATCCTCATAGGGCTCAGGGTGAGCAACCCCGAAAGGGGGGCCAGCTGGGGGCTTATACCAGACCCCCAAAGCCAAGAGGCGCCCAACGTCCCCACAGGGGAGAGGCCAAACCGAAGGAAGCAGCAGTTTATTCAAAACCCTTTGCGGTTTGTCTGTAAGCCCTCCCAGTAATCACTGGTGCCACAGATGTGATGGGGAGCTCAGTAAGACACCCTCGGGGTGCTTGATGTCTAACTTTAAGAAAGCTTTTACTAATGACTGGGGAACCAAGCTGACCCCTGACTGACTTAGAAAACTGTATGAATTAAAGTGAATCAACTTTAGAGAGGATTTTAACAAAAGAAAGAAAGAAAATTAAAATTTTCACATTTCAGAGTAAGAGGAAAACATCTGTGTAAGGGTTTTAAAATGTATCTCATGAAGAGAATCTGCTCTGTACAATTAATATTGCCATTGCGTGACTTTGGTAAATTAAAAAAATAAATAAATAAATAAAACGTGCATTCTAGCTGGGAGGACTGACTATCCTCCCGGAAGGAGGTGTACTTTAATAAAAATATCTAGGTCCCAGGAAGCTCCTCTTGGTCCCAGAGGACCAAATTAGGCCCAGTCATATAAGCTAATTGGAATTTGGCCACTTTATGTGAAGATATCATAAAAGAAGAAAGAAAAAAATCTTATGAGAGAGGGACAGCACCTCATCAAAATCTTATGCACTGCTACATATCTTAACTAAGGAGACACTGAATGCTGTCCCCAAGATGATTGTGGATTTTTACTAATGGGAGTTAAAATGCTGCTTCTAAAACTCTTCAGCACTTCTTTCTCTTCAGGTGTTGGTGCCATCTTATCTGGTGATGTAACTATGCTTTATTTTTGAAGACTCTTATAATTACTATCTTTTAATTATTTTCCTTAATTACTTTCCTAACAAAATCTGTTTTTATATCACTGAAGCCTGTGTTGTCTGCGAATCCAAACCTATAAATTAAATGGCCACAAATACGATGTTGCCTCTCGTGCACAAAATTGGCCTGTAAACGGGATTCGCATTTCAGCATGGCTTCATAGTGGTGAAGGTCAATAAGACAAGCTTTAAAAAATTTATGCAGAAAATGTGGAGTATGTTCTTCTAAATACTGTAATACTTTATTAGGACCATTCTTGATAAATTTAAAGTTCTGCTTTCTTATCTTTTTGTATGCAGAATGCTTTGAATTTAAATATTTTATCTTCCTGGGTTATACTTTCTAATGCTTGAAGACATTTGGGAATTTTTAAATCAGTAGCCCCTCTTCAAAATTTTCTTAAAGTAGATTAACAATAAGCCATAAGCTTTAAACATAGATTAGGAAATAATGTCATTTTTTAAGAAAAAAGGTCCTCTAAGCTCAAAATAAAGAACCAAGAAATCCCAGGATGGGATAATTTACCTTACTCCTCATTTGTAGAGGAATGAGCAAAATACACAGGACCCTATAAAGATTAGGGAAATAAAATTAAACACATAAAACCAATTTAGGTTGTTCTGTGCCTAAAAAGCATACCGTTAAAAAAAAAGGGAAAAAATAATTGGAATGTATTTTAAAAAAGGATGGGCTTTGTTAATGGAATATAGAAATATGTATGAACAGAAAAATTGAGCAATCTCTGAAAAAAAATGAATTATGAAAAGGAATTGGCAAATTCCTGTCCATGCTGTAGAATCAAAATTTTGTTTTTAAAAAAGTCAAATTTATAATTATCAGTCAGTAGCTGAGAGGGCCGTAGTCCATGTAGCCCAATATAAATATAAAAAGAGACGAGGTAAAGTGAACAAAGGAAAAATACATACAGTATTAGCCACTGCCACTGCTGATTAAAACCCTGATAAGTGGGATGGTAATGTGTGAAATAAAGCAGATAATGGAAATATATTAAATTTTAAAAAGTTTGTCAGAAAAAAAAAAAAAAACCCTGGTAAGCCATTATAATTATCTGGATGGTCAGAATTGCTGCTACAGGGGCTGGAGGAGTAGTGCTGGACTATGCTGATTACATGAAACTTACAGGAATTAGCACCAATCCCTTCATACAGACTATTTTTCAGAAATTCAATCAGCAAACTGAAAAAAGTTCTAACTTGCTGGCATTGGCTGCAGAAGGTGTAATAAGCAATGCCCTGCTGACACTATGTGGCCATGAAATAATTGACCCTGGCACACTTCATAAAATGGCAAAGCTATGAAACATGGGAGACTGGAATACAGGGAAAGGAAAGGCCAAAAAAACATAATATATATATATATAATGGGAAATGGTTCCCCAAAACTAGTTAACAGGATTTCCCACACAGACATGCTCCAAAGCCTGCTGGAATCTGAGGTCAACCAAAAAAATATTAATGTTTTGTCAAATAATGAAATTTTAAAAATGTATGAAAAAGAAATGTAAACCAAGTTATAATCATAAAGTGAATAGTGCTCCTACTCCTGGCAAGGTAGAAGACCTGCATCCAGCTCCCTTGGCACCTCTGTACCCTCATTTAATCCCTTTCTTCCAGACAAAGGGATTAAGCCAAACCCCATTATCTTTGACTCCAAATTTGTGGCTCCCCTTTGGTTTAATGTTTCATATTTTTTTAATTGAAAAAGCTGTTTAATATTTGCTTACAAATTTTATCCATACAGTTTTTTAAAAATCTTAATATGTGCCATCAATGCTTCTTAAAAAAAATTGGATATTAAGTTTTCAAATACACATTAACTAAAGCATTTTAAGTATTGAACATTATTCTGACAAATTCGATTTTAATAGTAATTGTGTATGGTAAAATGTTTGCTTGAAGTAATGACTTAAGAATGAAGGATATAAAAGATATGTTTTCACTAAAAGGAAAAGGAGAGTAGTTTTTTCCTAACATAAAATAAATGGCTGTTACAGAATTAAAAATGTAATTTAATTCTGTAACAAATATTTAATTCTGAACAAATATAATAAGTTGCCAAAGGTTTGTAAAAAAGGAAATTATGGTCAAAATTAGGAAAAGTTTTAGGTGAACTAAAAGGGAAGGTGTTAAAAGCAGTACCTAAACTCCTTAGCATCTACCCACCCTTACCTGAGATTAAGCCAGGAAGCATGGTATGGGCAAAAGGCTGGGGAAAAAAAGGGGGAGGCTCCCTCCAGCCTTGATAGAAAGGCCCTTACCGTGCTGTTTAGTAACCCCACAGCTGTCAAAGCCGTGAAGGTCATCCTATAAATTCACCACTCTCAGGTCAAAAGGGCCACCGCAGATGACCCCTGGGGGTGCACCCCGGACCCTGAGCACCTGAGACGCATCACTCTCCGGGAGCCACTGCGCCCTTCTCCATCGCAGCTGAGAGCAGCTGACCAGCCCGCGACTGAGGCCTGAATGACAGTCTAACTCACCGGAAGCAGCGAGTCAACGCACGGCCGAAGGCTGAGGAGACCTCCAAGCCCTGCCTCAGCCACCCCGGAAGCTGACTGATCTATACACAGGCCGAAGATTGAAGAATCAACACATGAACATCCCGGGCTGTCAGGTCTGTGGACTAATTGTATTTTCTTGCTCTTTACATTTGTTTAGCAGTTTTAGCCCTCCTGAAAATAAGTCCCCTGGAGTTCTTCCCCAAAACCAACTTTACTCTAATTTGGTGGGATCCCTCTTACCCAGATAACTTCCCCCTTCCTAGCCGCTGCCCAGAGTGTGTGTCTCCATTCCTTCCCTAGGCTAATTGTACGTTTGTGTGGTGGCACTCCCCATAGCCCGCACCATGCGCCTCCCTCCTCTGTTTCTGCTCGGCATGGTCATAAGCCCTTCCAAGGGGAATGACGCATGCCAGGCATGCCTCAAGACTACCTATGTTGGAAAAAGATAAAAACTATAACCAGTATTCATGCCACAGCAGTTCTCAAACCTGAGTTATTCTGTATGCACCCTAAAGAAAGATCCCCCAGTATGCTATAATCCCACCTTGCCAGGTTCAGTAATGCTGTTTTCACTACTCTGGGATGACAAAACTGTAAAGGCCTCCTGGGAGCTGGTGCTAAGTTTATCTCTTGCCCAACGCTATAAGCTAAGCCCTCACTGAAAAAAAAAAACCTGGGTTCCTGAAAACATATGACCAAAGCTGATGCCCCACTAGCAGGTGAAGGAATCCCAAAGCAGGTGCTGGGCATAAAGGCCAGGGGGCATAGGCTGTCAAAGAGACAGATCGGACCCTCTCCAGGGCATTGCCCCTCCCTCACTTGCACACCTCACATCACCCTGCTTGGCCCTGGAAGATGGCTGGTTAGCCAAAGGCAGGTAAGATTCCTCAGGGGAGGGAGAGCCTAAGACAGGCACAGTTACAAAGGGGCCATCGGGAGAAAACTTGAGGCCAACAGAGGGGAGGCACAAACCCTCACACACCCCCAACTTCGCGGGGGCCTAAACCCTGTATGGCTACATTGTTTCCCACGCCCAGCTCAGATCGGGATATATCTATCAACACGCAGCAAAAAAAAAAAAAAAAAGACGAAGTATAGGTGATGTATAACGTATAACCCCTCCCTATAAGTCGGGGTGAGCATCAAAGGGAGGAAATGTAGCAGGCAGACCTCTCCCCACCCCCTTCTTCTTATGATTCAGCTGCCTCCTCTGTGGAAAATCCCCAAACCCCCTCTCCTGACCTTCAGGAATGGGTGAAACTGCAGGCAGGCGAGATAAGACACCTGGAATGGGGACCCTCCCTTAAGGGTTCATATGCTTCTGTAACCCAGCTTTGCGCCCTTCTCAACTTAAACCAGCCAATCATTTACCTTGTCTTTAACATGTCATCCTGTCTATAAAACTGATGTTAACTGTTGGTGCGTGGCTTAGACTTTCAGAGAGTACTCAGCTGAGCCCTATGGCCACAGAAAATAAAACCTACTTCCTGAAACTTTGGAGCCTCGGCTCAGTTTGTTCTATTTCTATATAACATTCCAGGAGGTTTAAAGCCTTGCCCCTTTTTTGTGCAGCACTGCTTCTTAATATCCCGGTGATGGTCCTTGGTGAATCACCTGGACTACAATGATAATCATAATGCACAAGAGTTTGCCAATATGGCAGCTATTAGATTCTTTGGTCTTTCAGCCTTTCTCTGGTGTTCCCATGGGTATAATAACTTATGATGTCACTTTGAGGATTAAGTGGCATCATCTCTCTTCCAACAGTCCCAAAATGTGAGTGCCAAGTAAGTTCCATGCTGCTCTTCATCACGGGAAATGGAAGCCAAGGAGATGAGCTCCCCACTCTCTAGACTCACCACTGCTCACCTATTTTGCCTGGTAGAAAGGGAGAAAAGAAAGAATGTCTCTCTTCCACCAATATCCCAGTCTACATTCTATACCTCTATGTTAACTTTAAGAAACAGTAAAAGTTTAAATAACAATGGCTTCAACAAGATTGGAGTTTATTTCTCTCCCACATTGGTATCCACACGTTCGCAACCCATACCTCTACCCCATGAAGCCCTCACAGACCCATGTGCCTTCTCTTTTGTGAGCTTCACCATGTATAATCTTGGACCAACTCATGGTCCAAGATAGCTGCTATAGCTCTAGCCAGTATGCCCCTCATCTCAACCAGAAGGAAGGCTAAATAAAGAAGCAAAGAAAATATAAGCAAAGAGTATACCCTAGCTCTCACCTGAGGGAGTCCTCCAGAGCTATCATAAGGCACTTCTACTTTTACATAGTATTAAAAGCCAAAACTAAGTCTTCTGGGCATACCTAGATGCAAGGGAGACTGGGAAATGTCATCTTTATTTTGTGCAATCATTTGTCCCTCTATAAATGGGGGTTCTATTCCAATGGAAGAAGAGAAGGAAGATGGGGTAGGGGTAGGGAGATTGGTGGACCTAACACACATTGGCCTTTGGAAAAAATACCATGAAAAAGCAAAATTCTGTTTCTTTTTAAGAAATACTAATCCTTCAGCTCCACCATTTGCCCCAATGATCACTGGAAAGCCTCATCTCTGAATGTACATGGGTAATTGCCGTGATGGGGTGTTCTAGTTTACTAGCTGCCGAAATGCAACACACCAGAGACAGAGTGGCTTTTAATAAAAGGGGATTTATTTCATTAGTTCTTCAGAGGAAAGGCAGCTAACTTTCAACTGAGGTTCTTTCCTACGTGAGAAGGCACAGGGTGATCTCTGCTGGTCTTCTCTCCAGGCCTCTGGGTTCCAACAATTTTCCCCGGGCTGATTTCTTTCTGCATCTCCAAACGCCTGGGCTGAGCTGCAAGTGCTGAGATGAGGTATGCTGAGCTGCTTGGGCTGTGCTACGTTGAGCTCTCTCATTTCAGCACCAGCCAGTTAACTCAAACTCATTCATTGCAGCAGGCATGCCTCCTAGCCGACTGCAGATGTAATCAACAACAGATGAGGTTCACATGCCATTAGCTCATGTCCACAACAATAGAACTAGGTACCTTCACCTGGCAAAGTTGATACCTGACTCTAACTATCACATGGGGGTTCTCCATATTTTGGCCCCTGTTTTGGCCCTCAGCAGCAGTGGTGAACTTCACAGCTGCCCTTTTGGACACTTTTCCTCTTTGTACTATTTTGTTTCTCTCCTCAACCCACAGCCCTTCTGTGCTCAGCTCAGACACAACCTCCATCATGTCCTACCTTCCCCAACTACGGTCCTTTGGAAATGCAGTGAGTACACGTGCCCTGTCCAATTGTGAAAGCAGGAAGTGAAACAAAGGGAGAAAATGATCCTTTCAACATGAAATAACAGCACAGCAAATTCACACCATCGCTACAGAGAATGGCTTTGAAATCAGAGCAGAGATTGGGGTGATTCCAGCTCCTTGCCATTTTGTGGGGCTCCCTGGAGAAGATGGAAAACAGAGAGGAGAAATGCAGGAGTCAATGTATTAAATATGAGAATTCCACATCCCTTCGATGCTAGCAATAACCATTTTGCTCCCTGCTAACGAGTCGGGGACGGCAGATGATTTATTATAAGCTGTTGCAGAATATATTATGCATGGTAGAGGCATGGAAAGGTCTTTGATATGTATCTGAAAGAGCTTCAAACCCATAAAAGAGATAAATTTTGTATGAAGAGTGTCACAGAGAGGCTGGGAAGAATCTCCGACACATCTTCATATCACAGGGAATAATGAAGGGCTGCTCTACTCGCACAATCCGGGCATTAATTTCACTTAAAGAGGCAGTCATTAGCATATCGATGAACCCGACTTCACATTATAAGCCGTCTGTCCTATCAGGAAACACAACTAAAGGTTTTAAGCTTTGCTGATGGCCTCCGAATGCAGGCTATGGTTTGCGTCCCCTTGAAATGCTCATCTAGTCTCTGGCTTCTTCCCTCTAAACCTGCAGAACCATGAACTGAGTGCCTCTTTTTGATTTCCTCTCAACACCCCACTTTGGTGTATTTCCCATATTCTAACCAAAGCTTTCCAGAAGGCAAACGCCCCTGACCCCTGGGCATGGATGCAGTTCTTTTCCTTTCACACTCTTCTCCCAGCCTGGGTCCCCGAGTCGGCTGGGCCGGGGCTTCCTGCGATCTGTCTCCTTTCAGTCCCATCTTCGTTCTCTGACCTGGTTCCAGGTAGAGCAGACAAGACATCTCCAGAAGCAGTTCAGCGGCACTCTGGCACACAACGGGTTACAGAGCCAACCACTAATAGTTGTAGAGAACTCCTCTTGTTCCCCACATCCTGAATTACAGCTTCCTGCTCCAGGCTGTTGCTACTGTTTGAATCGAACTGCACCTAATTACGGTTTTATTTGCTTTAATAAAGAGACATCCAAGTGTGCAGAGAGTCACACACAAAACAATAATAACAATAATCACAGTAAAGTGTCCCTCTAAACATCTGCAATTATAGCATTCCTTGTTAATTGCATTAATTAACCTCCCCCATGAAGCGCTGATGAGGTTTCCACAACAAGGAGAAGAGGAAGACAATCCCAGGAGCACTTGCGTTTGCAACTTGCAGATGAACCAATGCCCTGGGCTGCCAGTTTCCTGGGCTTCAGAATGGAGGCACATTTCTTCTGCACTGCCTGCCATCCAGGGACCAGAGACCAAAGCCACCTTTCTGCAGGACATTCGCAGAAGGGCACTCTGGTTCAGCTCAGTTCTCTCAAGCCCCCACAGCAGCAGGCACCAACACAGCATACTGTCCCCACTATGCTCCAAGGGTAGAGCCCTGCCCCTTGCAAGACAGAGCAGAATTGGGTGGAATGCTATTCTCAAATGTCCTTTTCCCATCAGGTTGACGTAATTGTAACATTTCTCAGAGATGCACAAATACGTCGTCTTCACAGGTCCTGGAGACCTGTCTTATATATGCCAGGGTCATATTACTGTCCTCTGCTGCAAATGAGAAAAACAGACCATGATGTGGAGGCTTTACCCTTTCTAACGCCACAGGAGTATATGGGACTGGTACCAGGTTCCGTCTCCCAACATGCATTCCACTTAAAAATCATGAATAAGGCGGGCCACGGTGGCTCAGCAGGCAAGAATGCTTGCCTGCCATGCCAGAGGACCCGGGTTCGATTCCCGGTGCCTGCCCATGTAAAAAAAAATCATGAATAATGCAAAAGAATGAAATTTCACATATTCATTAAGTAGATATTTGTTGTGCATGTAACATGCATCAGGCATTGCACTAGGTGCAGGGGATAAAACAAAAGCAAAAAGAAAAGATACAGTTACAGAGCATATGTGAGGCAGAGGACATTAAACAAAGAATCTCACAAAAGAAATGTAAAATTGCAGCTCTGCTAAGTATCTGAAAGGAGAGGTAGGTGTCAGATACATAAGGTCAGGGAGGAGTTACATGGACAAATGTGTGTATGGGGACAGATAGGGAGGGGAGGCAAAAGATTACAGGCAGAGGGAATAGCATAGGCATAGGTCAGTGGTGGGAGAACCAAGAATAACTAGGGAACCAGAAGATGGCCAAGGTCCTAGTTTTCTAGGCTGCCAGGACAAATGACACAAAACGGATTGGCTTGAAGAATGGCAACTTATCGGCCCATGGTTTCAGATGCCAAAAGTCCAAATCAAACTGTTAGCTAGAAGGCTTGCTTGCTTTCCTCCTAGGGTCCGCAGCATTCTGACTAGCCAGCAAACCTTGGGTTCCTTGGCTTTCCCGTCACCCTGTCTCTTCTGGATTCCCAGGGTCCTGCTGGCTGCTGGCTTCTGGCTTCCAGTTTCTCTTCCTGACTTTATCTCCCTATGTCTGAATTTCTTCTGTTTATCAAGGATACCAATAAATCCAGATTAAGACTGCACCTCGTTAGGTTTGGCCACACCTTAACTAAAAGGACATCTTATTTGCAATGGGCTGACATCTGCAGCAATGCAGATCAAGACCAAGAGCAGGTCTAAATCACGATACATAAGTCAATCCACCACAGCCAATGTGGTTGGAGGGTGTGGGAGTTAGGTTCAGGTGTCAACTTGGCCAGGTGGATGTGCCTACTTCTGTTGCTGTGGCCATGAGCCAATGGTACGTGAACCTCATCTGTTAATCATTACATCTGCAGTAGGCTAAGAGGCATGCCTGCTGCAATGAATGATATTTGATTTAATTGGCTGGTGCTTAAATGAGAGAGTTCAACGTAGCACAGCCCAAGCAGCTCAGCATACCTCATCTCGGCACTCGCAGCTCAGCCCAGACCTTTGGAGATGCAGAAAGAAATCAGCCCGGGGAAAATTGTTGGAACCCAGAGGCCTGGAGAGAAGGCCAGCAGAGATCACCCTGTGCCTTCCCACATAAGAAAAAACCTCACTTGTAAGTTAGCTGCGTTTCCTCTGAAGAACTAACAAAATAAATCCCCTTTTATTAAAAGCCAATCCGTCTCTGGTATGTTGCATTCCGGTAGCTAGCAAACTAGAACAGAGGGCAACGAGTGATGGGGAGAGAGTTGTGAGGTGGGCTGGAGAGGTGGGCAGGGGTCATTGTGGTCCCTTAATGATGGAAAGCAGTAGAAAGCCAATGGAGGGTTTGCAGCATAGCAGTAGTAGGACCATATTAGCACTTTGAGAGAGAACCCTGGCTTCTGGGTGGAGAACAGTTGGCAAGAGGGCATCATGGGAGGGTGGGGGAATTCAACAGGGTGTGAACCCTGATTATGACAGTAGAGAGAAGCAGATAGTGGCATCA